>JACCGJ010000575.1:0-17196 GCA_013407085.1 Atriophallophorus winterbourni | reverse complement strand
ACTTGGAAACTCGGAATTACTACTTCTTCTTACAAATTTGAAAATCGATCCGATGTCTCTGATTACTACCTGTTACCGTTATTCCCGAATTACTTGAGCACATAGTTGTTGATGATCTAATGAAACAATTAGCAACAATTGGTTACTTTCGTAGAAACAGCATGGATATAGTCGGAATTGTTCTTGAGCATCTAATTTACTAATAACACTGGATAATTTGACACAAGCGGTAGATAAACGGAAAGCAATTCTTGCCTGCTAATTAAATATCTCAAAAGCATTTATTCGTGTTAACTATAAGCTATTACTTTAAAAGCTGGAAACGCTTGGTATCACCGGATAGTTGTTGAATTAGTTAAATGATTACCTAAAAACTGCATTATTCAGGTACACGTTAAAGGCACATGAGTTAATGAAATATTGAAAATTGTGAGCTCTAACATATCATTATTTGCGGACACATAATGAGTCGGAGTGGCTCCCGTAGCCTTGAAGACTGTTTTCTATTAGAAATAGATCCTAATAAGTTTTACGTTTCATCGTTGAAGAACAAACTAGCTCTTAATTCCAACACATGCTGGCTCATGAATGTGGGAAAGCAAATAGAATTCACATTCAAGATAAATTCAAACGTCCATGAAAAGTGTGGTTAAAAAGAGATATAAAATTCCTCTCTTCAAATAACCACTGCCTTTACAAAAACCCCTTTTGTCCTCAATCTTCTCCAACGGGTATTTAGGCAATTTTCGCCCTAGTTGTCCCCAGCGAATTATGAATACATACCTCATACCAGTCATGGAATACGCTGCACAGTCATGTTATTCGTGGCTTAAGAAAGATACAAAATTTATGCAGCAAATCGACCACCATTCAATGAAACCTGTTCTCCGCATCCAAAACAATCCTTATGAAAAAATAATAGCTCACACGAATCTGTTGGACTTCTCTTTTGATGAATCAGAGGGGATCTTATCCTTCTTTTTCAAAATATCGCATACCCCGAAATCATCTCTTACATTGACTCTTCACGCGAAGGCATACGCAGAACTAACGGACCCATGATTGTATGCCGGTGGTACCTCATTCTCGCCTAAACTGTAGAGGTTATATTTATTCCGTCGTTGTCTGTTTAACGTGGAACAGTTTACATTCTAACGCTATTCAATCAACACAATTGCATGAGTATAAACCTTAATTAGACGATTTAAATATTATTTTTCGAATCCTGACTACTTAATACTGTTCAATCTAATTGCTTAGGTTGCTTCGATACACTTATATTTTATTTATTACCACCTTATGGTTATTGTTGAGCTTGAGACTTTTGATCACTAATCACCATGAATTTCCTTGAATTACAAAATTGTTAATTTATACAACTGATAACATACGATTCCGAAATCATAGTGACAAATAATTACAATTTCTCGATTCTCTAAATTTCAGAAACCATTGGACGAGGACAGCATAGTTTTGCCAGAACACGAAATGACACAGCCTCAGAATTACTGAATTATTATTTGAACTGCACAGCATCTATTAAAAAACTCATTGGTGGTTCATTCGGGACAATATTTATTCTCGCAAATCATGGTTCTCTATCATTCATCTATCTGTTCCCATAAATTACCGTTACATTTTTGAAACATGAAGAAACACACCGCG
Organism: Atriophallophorus winterbourni; assembly: GCA_013407085.1. Taxonomy (NCBI): domain Eukaryota; kingdom Metazoa; phylum Platyhelminthes; class Trematoda; order Plagiorchiida; family Microphallidae; genus Atriophallophorus; species Atriophallophorus winterbourni. The sequence continues at coordinate 15,531 of JACCGJ010000575.1, read as the reverse complement.
GTAATTAAAGTGCTATTCTGATGTAGAAACAAAACTGAATAATCTCTGTTTGGTAATTTATCGCCGTTCTACCCTCCAATGGTTATTGTTAAGCTTGATGCTTTGTAGTCGTTAAAAACCTTGAATTATCTCGACAAACATTGAATACAATCAAAGATAACTGGAATTCTGGACGCAAAGATAACCGCTCTTTTGCAAGCATTATGTGTTTATATAGGAAAAATTGAACGCCTGAGCTCATGAAAACTCCAGAGTGATTAGCAAAAAAAATTGGGGCGAGCACATGCATTGAAAAGCTGCGTTTAAAAATAATTGTGAGTGAGATATCACTATCCATACCGTCAAAACTAACTAATTTTGATTTGGATAAGGACTCAAACTATAAAGCATTCTCAACAAAGTTATACTTGTATGCCACTGTTGAATAGGGTTCTTACAAAGACACACGATTTTCAAATAGAGAATCACAAAGTGATTATTGTCCACGCGCACGATGCGCTTATAAAAGTCCATTATTTTGTGGTGCTCACTTCTCCCTGGTGTTAGGGAATGGGGATGGGATCACCACGATACATAAAGCATTCTATTGTATTTAGAGAGAACGGCGGCAACTTAAAAAATAACCCGCAAAGGGTATAAAGGTAATATCACTCACCAACTTCCAACTGCTAATCGCTATGAACCTATTCGTAGCTTTATACAGACTAACCTCGATTAATTACATACATAACGGCCAATGTTGCCAACTCCTCATGTTACCGAGGATGGTTACGCTCGGACTGTTCTCATGCAATACTTCCAAAACTCGGATTATAGCAGGATTGCGATTGTCGTCACCGGTCTTTCCAGCGCTTCCTACACTTGTGTAATGCTGGAGGATAGTTTTCTGCATATCATCCGGAAGCTCGTGGTTAGCACTCGTTGCACATGTACTTCACTTATCCACAATGTAATAATGCAATTATTCCACGTTAATTCATAAAACACATTAAATTTAATCGGTAATTGATGGGAAATTGCGCAAAATTAAATTATTTCGGTTAGCTTTCCATTAGGACGATTGACACAGTCTCATCTTCCTTAAATCGCCTTAATCAACCACAATGTGTCCACATGACTATGACATTTGTTGAAGCTGAAAATTTATTTTGATGAAGGTATTACAGATTCATCGAGCATGGAAAAATGCCGTTATTGTGGGTACACTTAGCTGATTCAAAAACTTGACCAAATTCTTCAAGACGATAGAGCTTGCAGACAACAAATAAGTGGAGCCACAGTAAAACGATTACATCAATCTGACTCAGCTTCAATAAACTTAATCCATCAGAACGGGGGTAAAAGAATAAAGTCAGAATACTACCAATCTTGAAAACATGTGCTACCAAGTTACACATAAGATTGGTTTTAGGCCTAGCGTAAAATTATCGAATGTAAAAAGCAACTTAATTCGACCTTGACATGCAGGAAAATGTGATGCCTACCGGGTGATCTTCAATTCCTAAATATTGACAATAAAGTCAAATGACGATTCGGACCCAGGGAACCATAGATTAAGATAAACGACATGTGGCGGTAAAAATGTTTTACAAAAGTTTATTGAATGTGCAATGAAACGCGATTAACAGTAGATGTTATAATTGAAAAACAGCAGTAGACTCTGAAAATATTCAGTATTCCGTGAAATGGAAAAATCACAGCCCCACATATGTTTGAATGTTGAAAGCACGCGCGTATCTCAAACGAATATGTATCCCTAATAGTTAACTGACCATGTTCCAGATACAGGTCACATCATTGATCTTGATAACGTAGAACTGATAAGACGGCTGAAATTCCCGTCCAGTTCTGCAACGGATAGACATTAACGTGCGTTCAGCAGCAAAGAGCTGTATTTGCTCCTCCTCAGCCTCCAGAAGACTCTTTACACAGTGCCTCCCATGTGAGTGGTCACGAGAAAGTTCTTCCAAATCGCGGGGTCAACGGAGAGTGAAATCATACATCTTTCGCAAACGACTTTTTACCTCAATGGTCCACCTCTTGATTTCAACTCACCATAGAGTAGGTTTTTTAGGAATACGACCACGTTCCCATCTGTAGACGTGGCCAAGCCACCACAGGCGGTGCTGTCCAAGTAGGGTGAGCATGCTCTGTAGTACAGCTTTTGAAATCACTTCAGCATTAGTCAATTTGTTCAAGATACCACGGATGTTTAGTAGATGGAAAGCATTCAGCTTCCATTCGTGTCTGGTGTGGCTGGTCTAGGTTTCACTGCCTTATTGTCAGGCACTTAGTATGCACGTGCTGTATGCCATCATTTTTGTCTTTACAGTCAACATGTGGTTAACCCAAACACGAGAGTTCAATCTAGACAAACTATCCGCTTATCAATCTCCGTATTTAGCGAGAAGTTATCCGCAATGGTTAAACCAAGATATGTCAAATGATGTGCTGGATCAAGCTGACAGTTTCCAACAGTGATGATTGGAGGCGATACAATTACCTTGATCAATGACTTTGGTATAGCTAATGCTGATTGTTAGCCCAAAGTCTTTGCATGCCGACGGAAAACAGTCCATTAGTGACTGGATATGTTCTTGGGAGTGAGAAATAATGGCTAAATCGTCGACGAACAGCATGTCATGGATTAGCACACGCCTTACCTTGGTTCGGGCTCTCAAACAGTTCAAGTTGTAAAGCGTGCCGTCACATCGCGTCCGTAGGTAAATACCTTCGGTTCTCGTCCTAAAAGCGTGCTTCTAAAGCAAAGCAAAGAAAATACCGAAAAGCGTGGGAGCAACAACACACTATTGTTTGACGACTCGGCGAATTTCAAAGGCATCTGAACCGCAATCGTTAAAATTTTGAAAAGTTCCTCCCTGCTGACGTTTTCAACAAAAAGAGCGTATAATGGCATACACTGTTTCCAACACTTTTCTTGGAATTGTCTCAGGGAGAAGATAAGGTCATCGGTCTATCTTCCCCTGCGGAAGCCACGTTGAGATTCGAAGTAGCCTCTATCATCTAAAAGTTGCAGCCGTATATGTGAGACTTTAGCAAACAATTTGCCTACAACATTCAGAATGAAGATTTCTCTGTTATTGTTGCAGCCTTCTTTATCACCATTATTCTTAAATAGGGTGATAATCTTGTTGGATACACTCATCCTGCCAGCACTGGAGAAGTTAGTGGTTAAAGGGGTGTAATAATGCTCTTCTAAGCATTTGATGAGCTCAGGTTGAATTCCTTCGTCACCAGTGGCCTTCCCACTCGTTAGGTGGTCATACACAGAAATTTCCAGTATGCGCAGCTTTTTGGATACTGAGGCTAATTTCAGTTCAATAGTCATTTCCACATCGTCTTGCAGTCTGTTGGACCTTATTTCTAGCTACTCTTAGAAGTTGTAAGTTTACATCTTTGTACCTATAGAATGCCTACCGGTTCTCGTCCAACACAGCAGTCATCTCAACAGACTTTGCTTCTAAACTGTCGCTCATTCGAGCTTTCTTCGGACCGAAAGTGGAAAGTGCGTCTTGGCATATACAGCTTTTTAGCGATTGCCTTTTTCTGAAGCCGATTCGAGTGGGGTGTATTGTTGAACTTGACTGTGAAGGCTTTTGGAAATCGCGCAGCTAGATTAGGTTCTTACACGCGAGTGATGTCTATCCCTGACTTAGCAGACATTTGGTGCAGTGAAATCTCGATGATATATATATATATATATAATATATATATATAGGTGGTAAATGTAGCCTGTTTTCACTTGTAGTTGATTACCATCTCATTTAATTGTATTGAGGGATGTAATGGTCATTGAATTAAGGTACAGAAAACTCTTGAATTCGTCTACCTCGTTTACCTCGTTTATTTGAAGAGAGTTTGTCGAAATGAACTTAGAAGTTACCTGAATATTTGACCAGCTCCCTTTCAATTTGTGTGTCCAATATTATCTAATTATCCATCATGTTGTTTTGGCAGTATAGCTCACAATCATCCACCAAATAAACCCTTCATAACCTCAACTCATAATTAAAATTAATCAAGCATAACATGGGAAAAACACGTTTCGTTAAGTTGCGATTAAGACGATTTATGTAATGAGAACACCAATCAATCATACCGAGCTGTTGATAAGTGAACGATGCTGATACCGTTAAAAGTCCAGTTGATTTAACTATTAATGTGAAACGTATGTAATTTAGCATGAACTATCCGATCCCTTTGTGTTATTTTACCATACAACACGAAGCAATTAATCATTCCATAGGAACAATCAAAGACTGTTAGTTATGATAAATGACCGAATGCAAATACAGAAAGAAATTTAACACCGAACAACTTTCCTTAATTGCGAAATTTGAATAAAATAAGGTAAAAAAAAATAGGAAGCAGTAGATAGCAATCACTTCAATTTGCTATGTATCCTTACTAGCAAGTGAGGCAAGAAGTATGTCAAATTTCAGCAAGGCGAGTGAACTTATCCTAATTATAAATTAAGCATATCAATTAGATTTGAGTCACTAAACGTAAGCATTTATATTACAATAAATTTATAAAGCAATGGTTTTGGGCTGTTTTAAGTAAACGTTTCTGTTATGGCACACATTTCTCAACAAGCCAAGGGCGATATTCAATACAAGAAACGTGGTTGAATAGAGCTCTTTTCATAAACTTTGATTGGTCTTACAACTATGAGTATCAAGCGGTTTATACCACGACGAAATCAGTCGGCCTCTGGTGAACACGATTAAGGTCATTCGACTCTGTCCTTCACATCCACACGGCTATTCATATGGCAAATGTGATTATGGTTATCTGGGTTCGAATTTAGAAACGAATAATATGCATAATTCTCCTCGCCGCAACGCCGAGTGCCACACTGTAAAGCTTTATGCTCATTTTAATCTGCTGTATACATGTCTTTAAGGCTTGATGATATCAACTACCTCTTCCATAAAATGCCAAACACCGGGTGTTACTAGATGTACCATAACAAATTTCACACCGTGACCAGTGTCTATCACATTTTTAGTTCAATTTTTCCAGTTTCTAACCTGATTAAGCTCTCCAATTCTGCAGTCGTTTACTAATGCATTTCTTGGGCACTTTTATTTCGCTACGAGAACGTTCAATCTAACGACTGTTTTAAAGTTCGCTGGAGTTGAGTTTCAGCTACTTGATAATGAAAAACAGCCAGAATCCGATTGTTGATTGGTGTGTGGTACCAAGAATAGCCATATTGTAGTGAAGTCAATTGCAAGGAGGAAAATCCCATGTCTAGCCAAAAGTTTGATTACTTTGTAGATACACACCTCACATAAAATCCGTGAAGCGTTTGCCACTCCCATTACATAAATCACACCGTCACATATCAATTACTGAAGAATTTCTAGACTACAAATAACCAATATCACTTCGCATTGTGTTTACTTGTCAAGCGATTTGATGTGAACCGGTTCCTTTCAAACTCTCACTATGTTAAAATTCACTATTTGATGTCATCTCTCTATTACTATTTTCAGTCTGCTTGGCACACGAATCAGTATCTTGCACTTGTTAGACAACTAGGTTAATTGTGGGATTACGATGTTTGCCACCAGACTTCTATCCGTTTCCCGTTATTGCGAATTAGCACAGATCTTTTGTGTAGCTGCCGTTATTTAGTGTAATTCGCACTTTCTACAGTATACCAAATGACAACCCGAATAATCGATATAAATGCCAAATAATCTTCACACGGTCAATTGGCATTTTCTGTCTCGGTCGAACAAAGTGAAACTAAAGTGAACGAATGACCACCTAAACCAGAAAGATAGTTTCACGTTATTATTTTGTTAAATCGGTCAAGGCAAAAATTATATTCTCTTGAAATAATAACGATAAATTGTATAATATTTCGAGATGAATTAGCTGTGTAGCTTAATAGCCTTAAGTAGACCATCACAATGGTTTATCTATGAAATCATTTAGCCATCTAGCTTTCATTATATGATTTATTCAAGCAATCAGTCAATCAATCAATCAAGTAATCAAATGATCGGCATATATGTATTCATTTATCTATTTATTTATCCCTTTCAGTCACACCATATATCAAAAACTATTAATTCTTTTTGCCCACTATTTATATAATATATATATATATATATATATATATATATATAAGAAATTTTTAGAGTTTCAAATCATTCATTATTAGCATGAACCCCGTTTATCTCTTGTTAACATCCATCGCTGTTTCAACTTTAATTTTCTGATGGCTATTATTTTGACTCACCCGAAACTTATTTTATTAGCAATTCAATTCAAATAGTGTGGATTTTAATGTGGATTCAAATCTATGCGATTTTAAATTAGAAATTATTTTTAGAACCAACTTTTCATGAATAAACCATTTGATGAATTACGGAAACATTCAAGTTTCTTTGGGTTCAGTTTCTCCTTCTCATCTGTATAAATTTAGAATATATTTCACTTGGCGTTTCCGAGTTGCAGGATATGATGAAAATAAAAATCACTTTAAAACAATCCATCAATCTTTGGACAGACAAGGTCTGATGTTGAGGTATACATTGAAAGAAAGCTTTGATTGGTTCTAAGGAAGTTTAACATAGACATCGTTGTCATGGTAACCGCTTTAGTGTTATCTAAATAATCATTAGACTAGTGAGCATCGCCGAAATGTTACACAAAGTAATAAATGTTGTTGCAGATGGAGAGATACAATATTAATTTCTAAAATATGGATGTATGTTTATTAAATTTAATTTGCTGATAATCCCGTACTTTCTGCTGCTTCTTTTCAAATACAGTTGTTTTATAACAAGACCCCTGTGAAATACACTGATCGATCCCATATGCTCACATTTATCTCACATTGCATACATTCAACTGTTTTCTATTTGTCGATCAGATAATCTCAAAGTGATCGTAAACCGTTTAAATATTTAACGACTCCGCTTTGCCAATCTATACAATGCTCGAGGTCAATTGAATCTCAAATACTTTCGATGTTACGTCGCGTTGAAACGAATTCAATTTATTTTATAAAATTGAGTGTCTAAAATATTAATGAGGATTGTGGTTTGCGCTTCTCGCAACCACTTAAATAAATCAAATAAAATAAAAGTAACGAATTTATATTGGATTCCCCACCCAGAAGCACATATGACATACTCATAAAAGAAAAGATGATTTTGTACCGATTACCGAAAAAGTAATTTTCTTCATAAGAAAGCGTTGAAGCAGTTTCATTTCAGTCCGTATCACAAGAGAGTTGCAAGACGTGAAAACAATTAGGATTGGTAACGAAGTCTCTTCGTTGCAAATAATAAACTCAATATTGAACTAAAAAGCGAAAAGTTAAAATCCGATGACACGATTTTGTGCCAGTTAATTGATATTCTCTCAAACGATTTTAATATAGTTCGAAGTTCGAGGAAATTTATTTTCTACATAGGAATATGGCGAATAATTTCAAGGGCAATGGATCGCAGAAATAGACATAACAGCGACGTTAAATATTACATTTAGATGTTTTGTGCAATTCATATCTAATTTGACGCTATTTAAGTCACATTACTTGCAAATCGAAGTCATATTTTTATTCGGATTTATTGACACTTCATTTCAATATTGCAGGTAAGAAATAATTTGCGTCTATTTCGGCTAATACAAAACGAATAAATGACATCTAAATTCATCCAATGAATGCAAAATGCACTGATTCAATTAACCCGGATTGCTGAGATACGAACAGTCTAAACTCTGCATTCCAACTGCATTAATTGTTTTATAGTTCGCAAGAGTTGATGGTATGATTATTTTAACGATAGAAATGAAGAAATCATGTGAGATTACATAAAAGTTCAGGATATAATTTTTACTTACTTATTCTATACTGCAACAGAACTGATTAACTTATCCTAGCCAGTTATGGTTCAACGTATCCTGCATTGTACAAGGTTCGCCAAAAAACGGTTCAGACATTTTTATCGATCAGTAAACCCAGGTTAAGTGAATATTGGTTCGGTTCCGCCATTTTAGGCGGATTAAATTTCGTCAATTGGCTGTTATAGCACTAGCCGAAAATTGAATTGCTTCAGCAGGATTTAGCGGTTAGTGAAAATAGAAACGCTTCACTAAGAAATCAGTTTCGAAATATTTAATTATCTAAATCCTATCGAGAGGAATTTTCGAGCGATAAACAAATCGGTTTGATTTCGTTCTTTCGACGAATATTTAGCCGCCGAAAATTTCCGATAATTAGTTAAAAATTAAAGAATACTTTAAATATATTCTCACATAACATATGCATGCTCACTGGCATGCTGAGAAGTAAAATAACGGTCGAACGTGAATGCTGAAAAACAATTATCAGAACTCGTGAATCTTTAGTGAATGCGTGTTAAAAGTATGGTACACCAAACATTTATTAGATTTTCAGAAAAAAACAGCAGCACCTAAGCGCCCCGAGTGCTTGACCAAGAATCACTTTGTGATTCTGTGTCTGAACATCGTGGTTCGTTGTACGAACCCTATATAACAGTTGGCATACAAGTATACCATTCTTTACCTTTAATTCACTGTTTCAAGGCTCACTGAATTTGATCTTACTGTCTCCACCTGACGACGGCAAACAGCCAGAAACCGGTAGTGGTGTGTAAGGGATGGGGATGTGAGCAACACATTACAATAGTTTATAACGTTTTGCTTGTATTTCCATCACAAATGACGATAAGATTATTAGAACTACGTTTTTGTTCTACTTCGGTCACTGTCTAGCATAATCGTAAATTTCGACCACATTATGATTGCATTATCCGTAACGTTTCATATTGTCATGCATTTTGTTTTTGGAGTTACAATCGTTTTCAAAATCGACACAGTGATGTGCAATATGCGGTCCATCTGAAATATTTGTCTTGGGTTAAGTGATTGATGGTCATTAGCTATTACCCCAAACGCACTCACATTTTTATTTTGAGCTTGTGATTAATTTGTTAAAAGATAGAGGGCAACTTAGACTCTCCAATGTCGAGTGTTTTTATTGGATTTCCTGACGTATTTTCACTGCCAAAATGACCGCACCTGTGGTCCGGTTCTCGAATTCAATTCTACATTGAGTACTTTGGAATTTGGCCGCTTTCTATCCAATACATAAAAGTGATTTATTAAAGATGATAATATGGAGAGAGATAAAATTTAATTGCAGACCAGCTTAGTAAGCTATTTCACTATCATAAAATTTTCATTCACAATAGGTTTCTTGATTGTTATTGACAATCAAGGAAATGTCCCGAAGTTGAGTGGAGCGTAAAATTACCAGGTATATTAAAACCAAACAAGAATTTGTAAATAAATGCGGTACTATAATAAAGTAATCAAAATATAAGAAAAACAACATAATGATTGGGTAAATCAGGTAAAAATATGGGTCAATTTCAAAAACCATACCGGATACGTACGAATTTACGTACACGAGTAATAATCAAATCAAAGTTCGACTAACCGAACGTCCCACGCGATCAAGATTATGACAAATTGTGCGCTGCAAATCAAGGTCAAAACAAGCAAAAGGTTTCATAAAACGATAGAGTAATAACAGGCCATACAAGCAGCGTGGAATATGAGATTTATGGAACAGAAAGAAATTACAAGTTTCAATTATCTGTCGACACAAAGCATTCAGTATTATCTTTCGCTTCTCGTTAGTGGATCGCCTTTTGCTGTTGAACGTAAATGCGTATGGTCTAGATGATGTAAATCAATTTGTAAAAATAATTAAGATCACGCGGATTTGAGTATTGATCTAATTATCGGGTGGAATGATATCCACAACACTTTTACGGATATTGGGTGAGAGATGTACTGGTCAACGCATACAACATCAAAAAACCTTGATAGAAAATGACACATTTTTCTCCAAAATCTGGCCACCAAATTTGTCTAATAGCAGAAAGCTGTAAAATGCTGTAGTTCATCCGTATAAAATTTTAATGAATTTCGCTATCCTATTTGGATCCAAGCGGTTCGGGAGGAGTAAAAATAATTCCAACAAATTAAACAGTGTAGGAACATTGTTGATTTGAAACGTGTGTTGGAGCAAGTTGTTTGTAGAATGAAAATTCTTGTAATATGGCACCAACTTGGTTGTATGATAACTATTCATTTCAATGAGTTGAAGATGCTTCCATAGACATGGTGCCTAGATTTTTATTAAATAACAGGTTATGTAATTCAATTACTGGTAGCGCATATGCATTTATTATCAGGATTTTAGGTTTGGAGAGCGAATATCCAAATAATCATTATTAATAAGGACTCGATATATTGTTAAATTTATTATAACCCGGCACCGAGATTTTTTCCGTTGCAGCCTTGGCAAGATCATGTATGAGATGAAGATAGGTGTGCAGAAGGTATTTACTCAGCCACAACATTTTGCAATTTTCAGGACTGAAAAACAGTTCCTTGACTTAGGGTACAAGCTGCAAAATTTCCATTGAAATGTTGCACATTCGTCAAGTGTGTTACGATATTTTAATATCACGAGCAAATATTATCAAATTTTACCGATATCCACCATAATATCATTAAAATCGATTGATGTTTTATGTGCCCACACACTTTCGTATAGAATTCCGGATTCGCTCACTTTTTACGGGCGATTCTATATATTTGTGGTTCTCGCGACAACCCCGTTTGGAATATTGTAATCTCAATGCAATCCAAATAGACACTTTGAAAATTGGCCTACAATGATTATTTTAGCATGTTATCCATCCGTATAAAATCCTGCTGTATTCTGAATTCCCATCCATCAAAGCGTTCACCGATAAATGAGGTTCAAACCATGTTTCGTTAATTGCAACTAAGTCCGGTGAGTGCTGTGTACATACGGTATCAAGCTCCTGTATTTTGTTTCTCAGACACTGCGCGTTTGTATAGAGACACTTTATGGTTTTATGGGTTAACAATGATGGGCAATGTGAAAGACTAGTTTTAGTTCCAAGCTGTGATATGTTTGGCAAAGATTGAAGGTTAGTATGCTTAAATTCAATCCGGTTCACAGTATACGGCTGAGGCGTTGAAGTCGTTTCTAATTTTCCGACTCGACCTGAGTCGGACACAGATCGTTTTTTGGAGAGCTAATTGAAATGACTTGACTTGGGCTTGTGAGTGTTATATTGTCTGCAGGATCTAGTTTATTTGTTTTTGGAGCACTCATTCTGACACCACTTGGTAGCTTGCGACTGTTTTGAGTTCATTGTGCTCGAATTAAATCAGCCATATTGCTAGTCAGGAAGGTGATTTTAAGCGGTCGGGGTCCATCCCCTTTGTATTGGATGGACTTGGGTATCCTGAACGTATATATTGCGACAGTTTCATTTACATCGATAGTTTCGGATATAAACTTCCATTGTTGTCGATCGTGTTTTTTCTGTTTGATTAGGTGCTAGATTTTCAGCACACTCAGGAACACCAAGCAGTACTAAACTTCTTAAACTTCTTGCTGATGCCTGATCGGAGGCTTTTGATTTTCGTTCCTACCATGGGAGATCAGCGAAAATACGGATTTTTGAGCCAGCAACACACTTTAATAAGTATGAGTCTAATAGTATGTTTTCCAGATCGTTTTCGTTCTCCAATATCACCTTGAGTAATCTCGGATCACCCTGGCCCTAGCTGTTCTACAAAAAAGCATATACGGACTGGATAATAGTCCGGATGACAGTTTAATCGGGAACGTGGGCTTTGAAGAGTCAGATTGTGACTGCGGGTCAGGAGATTGAAACCAATTTTAAAATGGTGTCTGAGTGGCTGGACCCCGTATATTATATCAGGATCAGGTCAGATCATATGCAGCAGCGCTCGAGAGTTCACAATCCCAGTCTAGTCAGTCGCTGCTCAAAGGGTAGATTATGCAATCTAGTAACAATTTTAGTTGTGTCGTGATAGATCATTTTAAGTAGCGAAATTTCTTTCCATCCAAACTTTAGATCAACTTGACAACGATTCTTCTTTGCTGTCTGAGTTTGTTTTTTATGGAACTCTCTGCCTCAACATATCATTTGTGCATCAAACCTGAACATGTTGAAGGTAGAACTTGACAAATGTATGTTGACCAAATCCAACCTCGCACCTCAATACATAAGCTGGCATTCCATATTGACAAAACATTCAAGTTGTTTTTGTGCATTCCCTATATTTTTAACTTATGGTTACTGTAAATTATTTGCTTTTTGGACCATTAACTCTGTGAAGTACTTTTAATCCATGTTGTCCAAGTTTGTATTGTATATTCCAAAACTTGAAGTGAGTGCAGGTGGCAAACGTCCGAAATTCCGGCTGAGTCAGCTGAGTACGCTGCATGCATGCTTTTAGACGGCCTCGCATTGCAGACAGTTTTTCTAATTTTCCAGACACCCAGATACAGAGATCTTTCTGCAAGATATTCCACTCAATCGTATGGATGCCAAGTACATATGAGAATGGGGAGGGTTTCCAAACTTGAAATATTTTGAACTTGCAGAATTTTAAATTTACCACTGGTGCAGCTTATTCAGGTCTGCTTGTAAAACAAAGCAATCCTGAAAAGAGATCATCTTCAGGCGCATGGATGCTAATCTTACTCTCCCTACCTGATGAGTGCAAACAGCACGAAACCAGTCGTGGGGTGTGTGGGAATGGAAATGCATGCAAATGAGCTTCGTTATAGTTGATCTTCATTCAAATTTTTACATCATTGGCGAATGTAACAAATTTCCGTCGTACCAATTTGTGTAGATCATTTGTAAATATTAAGAACAGTATTGGATTCAGTACGAAACCATGTGGGACGCCGCTCATGGCTACAATAATTCTGGAGATATAGCCATCAATTCTGACTTTCACTTTCACTTCAGACAGGTAACGTGTGAGGTGATAAGTAGTGATCAATCCGATCGACAATTTAAGATATTTCTAAGTAACAGGCATGTACGGAACGTTTTTGTCTAGTGACATCGTCCAATCGTTTAACGTCGTGAGAAAGTTAGACAAGCATGAATAAGTTTTTCTTAACTTATTTTGTATATGAGGAAGAAATTTATGGCTCTCGAGATGCCCGATAACAATTTCACACATCAAGCGTTACATTACTTTAGAAAACACCAAAAGGAGAGTCACTTCCACGTTTGTAGATTGGTGTACCAACTCCGGTTTTCCCGTTATCTGGTACGATTCCCGTATTTAATGGGTGTTTAAATAAATCACTTAGTGGGACACAGCCGAAAATCTGTACAGCGCAAATATGATCAGCTTCAATGGTGATTGCTCAACGACACACTTGGTCTGGATAATGTAGCATTTGACACTACGAAAACATCGGTTCTAACCCCACGAAAATAACATTATTAGACGGAGATTTGTTGGACGCATTCAAAATTCGTCGAGCAAATGGTTACGTGCAAATTCCACAAGATATTAAAATAAGCGCATCTAGATTCAAGATTTTTTTGTAAATAGAGCAAACAGCTGTACTATATCATCGAAGTACGTTTTATATTGCAAAAAATCGTACTTTCATGTTTCGATCTATGTTTCGATGGAAGAGTAAAAATAGTTGCTAGTAAGACATTACGTGAAAAATGTCAATAAGGAATGTATAATTTCGTGAATGTGCTTTCTCAATTTCATGTGTAAAACATGAGAACTGATAGTTTTCTGTAAACTAGGGCAAACACAGTATTATTCAATATAAAATTTCGTAACATTTAATTGAAAATCAATTTTTTCAATGACGACAATTTCTGGCGATTTACTGTTCACACAGAAATCATATACGGACTGTGTTAAAGTACCGGCGAAAATTTAATCTGGAATCGAGTATATGAGTGCATACGGGAAATTGGAGCCAATTTTGAACAGGTGCCGCAGAGTGTCGCACACTATATGCAATATTCGGTATATCAGAATTAATTCACTTCGGTTGCCCATACACTCGATGCTCCTCAGTCCGTCTAACCAATCGCTGCTAGGATGTTAGGTTAAAGAACTCAGTGACTATTTTAGTTGCGTTACGAATAATCCTCTCGAGTCGCGAGTGAGGTCTGCTTTTAAAACTAGGAAATTCTCAAAGGAGTTGACCTTCATCAACGAAAATAACAGCTTTACTTAGTGACACCAATTTTAGACATACTCACTCTAAATAATGGATGTTGTACGCATCGAGAGTAATTGTCACGTTGCTCGATTTGAAGGTGATTTTAGGATGTCTGAGCTCATTGCTTTGTAGTTAAGGGATATAGATTTTATGGCTGTGTCTGCAACAGTCGATTCAGGAGCTGCTAAGAGATCGGCAAATTACTGCCACTGATAAAACAATGTTTCTCCGGAATCGGGATCTAATTCGGCATCAAAACTGTAGAGAAACCCGATGAAGTATAAAACTTTGTGATGTAGACATGTGCCTACCAGTGGCTGTACAGTTTCACTCTCACTGGAGCATAACGGTGCTAAATAGGCAGTTCAAAGCGGCATGGACTTTGAGTTATTATGTATTGAAAATCATTTCTTCTATATCTTCTTTTATTTTCAAAGTCTAACAGAGTAGAGCAACTGGTCTACGTGTGTAGAGCTTCTGTGCCACGTTAAGCACGTTATTTGAGGTATCATTATCTTTTTTATCTACACATTGGCGCACATTTCCGTCCATTCACTGTTCCAATGCCTTGTCTTGCATAGCAAATTGTATCAGTCGAGTTTACTCCCCAAACAACATTTCGTGAATCAATTGAAATTAATCTGACCTGTTTATGTGAATAAATTCAGCGCTCTCCACGGCCAGTGCGGTACTTCGCCAGATTAGGAGTGGTCAAGTGAATGCAATGAACACTTGATCTTTGTTCATACTGACACCCTTAATCTCGCAAAGCTTCTGTGTCAAAAGCGAAACACTGCTAACAAAATGCTCTATCGATTCATTACTTATTTTCTTTATCATGGATTTTTAAGATTTTTATGTTCCACATAATCGACAAGTTATCGTATAGTTGCGGATTTTGAATTCTTTCTTTTGTCATAAAGAGATCTTGAATCTTGAATTTAGGGTAAGCCAGTTACATAGGCATATCCTTATTTATCACGAATAAAAGCATACAAAAATGGAAATTTCTGGTTGAAATCAACGTTGTTTTTAACGGAAACGACTTCTCGTATTAAGGCTTTATCACCTGGCCAACAAAACATTATAGCCAAACTTGACCTCATGGACCCCTCTTGTTGTACATATGACATACATCACATGTGGTCTTTCTTGATAGAATCATCGCGGTCAGTGAGGTATCAGTCAATCTACGAGGCAAACGTGATGCCGTTCACACGAGTTTTGCTATGAGGGAGTTGGAGAAACTAGAAGTTGATACGAAATGACAAGACGTTCAATAAGTTTTAGGTAAATTTATTGCAAAACGTGAATAAGTTTAAACTTGCTCGAAATTTCTGTGTTATATTTCGAACCAGTAAGTTGGAACGAGTTCAATAATAAGT
>JACCGJ010000574.1:58165-123441 GCA_013407085.1 Atriophallophorus winterbourni | reverse complement strand
TTATAGGAATTATTCCCAATTGATATAATTCCTTAATAATTCTAAAAGTAAGTTTATTTTCATAAACGTTTTCCATCATGATGCCGTGTGTCGTTTTGTTTAAATCAACTGAACACACACTTGCGCTTCCTACAGCGTGAACGTCTGAAAAACTTGCGTGGTTTCGAACTACTAATTAATTGTTTCAGATTACTGACCTAGAATATTTCTTCCCTTTTCGGTAATTCACTGCTTGTCTCATCTACGACGAGCAATTATCCCGCGGAAGAAATAACTGGTCAAATTCATTGTTAGCAATAATCCGAGTGGACAACACAAGGATTTCGTAAGTCTGTTGTTACATAGTGTATTCTCTTTCATAAATATAATTATATATATTATACATACTTATCACTTACATTAATTAGCAACACTTTATAACGATTATTATTAACGTAACCTTCGGCTTACATCGCTACAACTCTTCGCGGATGACATCAAGGTTTGGCGTCGTATATCTAGCTTCGAAGATCATCAAATCCTGCAACGTGACCTCGACCGCCTCTATCAGTGGTCATTAGAACACAATTTACCGTTCAACTCAGAAAAATGCCACATTCTGACCATTCGGCACGTCGTTTTTTTGTCAGTTCAAAGGTCAAGGCGCGCAAGTTGAATATAATCGCTCGTGACAGATTTCTATTTTTTATTCTGCTTTTGTCATCATGGTTGTTGTTAAATCAAAAACAAAAACTTTGTTTCAACGCTAATGATACTCGAGGATCCGGTGAGTGTAAAACAACCGGTAAAAGCCGTCCTACGGTTGAATCGAATAGTTCCTGTGGAAATCCTAAGTGTTCTACTACTGTTCTCGAAGGAATAGAATGCACAAACTGCTCCGTATGGTATCATTCACGCTGCTCGGGTTTAACCGCAACGGTTTTGGCTGAACATAGCTCTAATTCCACCAAACCTTGGTTTTGTAGCGCGTGTACTAATCTCCCTATGGCTCGAAGTCTACTGCATATGATAGATCAACAGTCCAAGACTATCATTACCCTCGAAGGCCGTCTTCATAAACTTGAAAATATGTTCAACGAACAGCATACTACTTCAAGCCTCGCTGTTGTTACATCACTTCCACCAGCACAGAAGTCAGTAGTT
This sequence comes from Atriophallophorus winterbourni, assembly GCA_013407085.1. NCBI lineage: Eukaryota > Metazoa > Platyhelminthes > Trematoda > Plagiorchiida > Microphallidae > Atriophallophorus > Atriophallophorus winterbourni. The sequence continues at coordinate 122,298 of JACCGJ010000574.1, read as the reverse complement.
AAAACCCCGTCACGCAGGCCCATCCGATCCATGTACAACAAAAGATCAGCACAAAGCAATCTAGTGTTGTCACTGGCAGACCCAAACCGCTAAACGGCACAAGCATCAATAATGTTTTGACCGCGCGAGCTTCTAGTCCCATGGCAGTGACGTCGAAGGTTTCGGTAGCACGAGCGGAGGCACTTACCGTGATTTGCTCCAATGTCCCCGAGACTGATTCACCCAGCTTCATAGCGCGTCAATCGGAAGATGTGGAACAATGGAAAAAGTTGTGTCATGAGCTAAGTCTTAACATAGAACCGGCTAGCATGGTCCGCTTGTCAAGAAACCAGAAATCGGCACACGTTGGTGAGCCAAGATTGTTGCGCATCGTGTTAAAATCGTTAGCAGATGTTGAATCCGTTCTTCTATCCGCTTACATGCTTCGAAACAGCTCGTCCCCATCCGTATATTCCCCGATATATCATGGGCAGATAGGCAAGCGAAGAAGCAAGAAAATTACGATTGGAAACACGAAAGTGACAAAAAAAGCATCTTTGTTTATGGCGTTCCTGAACTGAATGATAGCGATCCTAACAAAAACACCACTCATGATTGCGAACAGTGGCGCTTCTTACAGCAGTTGAGTAAAATTACCGATACCTTAACTACTTCCCTGAAGCGTTTGCCAGCTTCTCCCAGCTACCAAGGATCTGGTCCTCGCGTACTTAAGGTCACCTTTCAATCTGAATCTATGGTGAATGACGCTTTGCAACAATGGTATCGACAAAGGCATTGTGCTCCAGCAGAAGTTCGTCTTCGCTCGGCCCTGGAAAAGCGGATTAACAGTAAACCGCGATTGACGCCACCGCTTTCACTAACCGGAACGAATATGGTGCAGACGGACTCGACGAACCCAAAAAACTCACAAGAGCCGATCCAAACGGGATCGGCGGTCTAGATATTCGTATAAGTGATGCTGCTCCTAACCTTACGCGTGAGGGCTTGAACTGTCTCTACACGAACGCGCAGGGTTTACTCAGCAAACTTGCAGAACTTCGCTTGAGGCATGCTGCTCGTCATTTTGACATAATAGCTGTATCCGAAACGTGGCTAAGCTCTTCGATCACTGACGCCAAGTTTTCTCTCACTGATATGTCCATTCTCAGGAACGATCGTCCAACTAAAGGGGGCGGTGTTCTTCTATCCTATAATTCACGTCTTTCTTGTGAGGTTCTCCCGCAAGAGCAACTTAGCGTGGTGGACTCACTTTGGTGTCGCTTGCAACTTAAAAATAGGGACTGTGCAATTGTTGCGGTAATATATCGTCCACCGAATACTCAACGCCTCATTGATGATGTCATTATTGCATCCATTCGCTTCGCCTTATCACTACCCCACTCGCACGCATTGCTGATGGGGGATTTTAACTCTCCTGAAGGCGTCGGCGAACCCAGCCCAAATACGTTTGCTGCGGATCTGGATGATTTCATCAGCAGTCATCCTTTGTACAACCACGTTAATGTTGCTACACGCTTTCGCAGTGGCGATTGTCCATCTTTACTCGATCTAGTGCTGACTAACGAGGAACTGATGGTAGAAGAAATTCATTATGAACCGCCCTTAGGAAAGAGCGACCACGTCGTCCTGACATTTATTTTCGTTTCTTACGCCGAATTCCTTGACGAGGATGTACCCCTGTTACGGCTAGTTACGGACTACAAGGCGTTTCAAGAAATTGTCACTGCTAACAATTTCGACTTCATGTTAAATGGCGATCCTGAGCTCACCTGGTCCAGATTTGTCTCCCAGTGGCACTGTCTCCTGCAACAATCATCGACTTCCAAAACAGTCAAACGACGTATCCTACGTACTTTCATTCGTAGTCGAACTCGTAAGTGGATCTGCTGCAGAAACGCTGCTTGGAGTAAGTTCCGATCGGAAGAGTGTGCGCGAAATTGGGAAGCATATCGACAATTACGCAACCACTGTACGTCTCTAGTGCGTCAAGATAAGCTGGATTACCATAACAAGTTAACTGCACGGTTTTTGAACAACCGAAAACTGCTATACCGTCATATAAATGACAAAAGAAAAGTGAAAACTGGAATCCCCCCACTGAAAATTGAAGGCGGCTACACATCGACTTCTATGGAAGCCGCAAATACACTGAAGGATCACTACATGCCGGTATTCCAGAATTGCCAACCATCTTCGTTGAATATCACCCCACCCCAACCTAGACTCTCTACTATTCTGTTCACCGCTGAACGTGTATATAAAAAGATCATGCAGCTCCGTGAAAATTCATCACCTGGAGTAGACCGGATTACACCGAAAGCATTGCGTGCGGTTGCTGTGCAACTTTGTGAACCACTTTCCATGTACTTCCAACGTCTGTTCGATATCTCCCATGTCCCCGAAGATTGGAAACAGGGGATCATAACACCGATATATAAAGGTGGAAACCGCAGTGATCCTGCAAATTACCGCCCAGTCACCCTGCTCCCTGTGCTTTCCAAAGTAATGGAATCTATTGTATCCGATGATTTGATGGCTTTTATGGAGAACACGAATGCTGTCGCCATCGAACAACATGGATTCCGCCGCGGACACTCCTGTACAACAAACTTGCTTCTGGCGCGGGACAGCTGGACCAAGGCTGTTGATGCGGGCCATGGTGTCGACGTTATATACTTGGATTTCTCCAAAGCTTTTGACCGTGTTTACCATGCTATTTTACTGCAAAAGCTTGGCCTACTTGGTATTGGTAACCCACTTTTGTCTTGGTTAGCCGAATTCCTCCGCTCCAGGACACTCCGCGTTCGCGTCAGACAATCGCTCTCCGATTGTTTTTCAATACAATGCGGATTACCCCAGGGCTCTGTACTCGGTCCGCGTCTGTTCTTGATGTTCATCAACGACATTGGAGCATGTGTGAACTCGCCGTTTCTGATGTTCGCAGATGATATCAAGTTATGGCGCATCCTCTCTTCCTCGAATGATTGTGATGACCTGCAAGCCGATCTTACCTCACTTAATAACTGGGCAACGTCGAACCAGCTCCCTTTCAACCCACGAAAATGCCGATCTCTCCGCATCCGTCACTCTGGCGAACCTAGTTACAAGCTAGGGAACACCGAACTTTCGGTGAGTATGCTAGAAAAGGACCTCGGCGTATTGGTTCAAAGTGATCTTGGTGCTCAGCCCAATGTTCCCTCGCATCATCAGTCGCCAATCGCAACGTAGGGCTCCTCAAAAGGGTATTCGGGTCTTTTGACCGCCGCCTCTTTTCCTCGCTCCTACACGCGTACATCAGACCCCACCTGGAATATGCGGTATCCGTTTGGTCTCCATGGTTAAAGCGTGACCATCACGTCCTAGAGAAGGCTCAACGGAGGTTCACAAAGCTCGTCAAATGACTCAGTTTACTGAACTATGAGGACCGCCTCCAGCAACTCAACGTGTTCCCGATCAGTTACCGTCGCATCCGAGGTGATCTGATACTGGTTTTCCAGATCCTTAAGGAGAACAAACATCCGTGCCATGGACTGCTTTTGATGGCACCCAGTTCCGGAACCCGGGGGCATGTTTTCAAGCTAGCCCACCAGCCCAGTCGGTTAAACTGCCGTAAATTTTTCTTTTATGTCCGTACCCCTCGTTTTTGGAATGATCTACCAGTTTTTGTCGTAACCTCCCCATCGCTTTCGATTTTTAAAAAGCGGCTTGACGCTTATCTCTATTTTTCTCAACAAGTTTAATGGATTCTCTTTTTTCTTCTTCCCGATACTGCACCCATTTTCCTCTTCCTTTCCAGATACGTTTACGGAACCTCGCCGATTCATCTCCCCCTTTATTGACTGTTATGATACATAACCACACCCTTTACTGAACTTTGGCGATTGACGCCGTACCCGCTGAATTCCACCGGACCCCCTGTACTGACTATCCTATGGTTATATTTTAAGCTCATAGCTTTTGTACCATAATATACTATTGACTATTGACTATTGACTATAGGTTCATATCATTTAGGTACACCCACTTCTCTCTCTTCTTTTTAGGAATTTTACTCTGTCATGCTTGATGGTAGTTAGTGACTTGTTACCGGTGCTAAATGCTCTCACTGTTTCTGATTCGCCTACTCTTTCAGCCCTCGTAACCCTCGTGAGGAATCCTACACTGAGATCGCAAGACCCCGGGAGGTGAAGCGGCTTTCACGGACTGTAGTCCTCATGCCGTCTATTCAGAAGAAGAAGAAGAATCCGAAGAAGCTTAACGGGATATCATCCCTTCTGCTTTCGTTCCAGAAGAATAATCGCCCCAAAGCTGAGTCTCAGCTTGTCAAGGGTCTAAAATTACTATGCTACGAGAATCGACTGCGCACCTACAACTTATTTTCAGTGCACTACCGTACAGTCATAGAAGATCTCATTTTAGCATACAAAATCTTGACAACCGTTTCATTCTTGCAAAGCAATATTGTTGTTATTTCACTCAAATCAAAACCACGGTCTGCCTCAAAATTACCCACTAACAGAGTAGATTAGATTGCAGCCGTCATTTATTCTCCCTCCGAATTTGCAATCTCTAGAATTCTCTTCCTAGCAGAATCTGATGCACCATCTCTTCCTGTCTTTTAGCATTGTCTCGACATTCACTTACATTTACTCGTCATGATTAATTCTATCTTTACACGAATGTGCAATCGTGCAGCATTTCTGTGCTGTGCGGCTAACATCGTGCTAAATTGATTGGCCAACGGTAATGAGCTGCATGCTGAAACACGCTGGAGACTCACTACCATTTCTATTTCCCCCCCTCATATCTGTCTAGGCCTGGGCAACCTGACAGTATCTTAGCCCACGTGCAGTCTCTGACTGTGCGGCACTTTGCCTGGTCCAGGCTTGTGCTTTCATGCTTTCATGCAATTCTATCTTTCTTTTTCTATCTCATTTTTTTCCACAGTTCACTTGAGAAAGTGGTGGGTCGTTATAAGTTAACGTGTGTTCTTTCTATGCGAAAACCACGGAGTTTGGGTGATGGTGTACTCCATACGCGATTCATGCTCGCAGTAATGTCTTCTAGCCTATCATATTCGATCCAGTTTATAAAAGATCTTGCGGTTAACTTCAAGCTTGTAAGCTTTTGTATCCTGCAATAAACTATTGTTCTGTTGCTGTAAATAAGGCGCCGTATGGTAAGAGTTGGTAAGGTATTCTTTAAACGTGTCCCAAGCATCGCTAACAAGCAAGTATTACAATTTATCTCAGCCCATTTACAAATTACTAATTTTGTAACGTGATGTTGCCATCGAATGCGTAAAATCGTAAACAGACAATAGGTGTCAAATACATAAATCCTACGTCCGTCTCCCGCTCAAATAGGATAGGTCACGTAGACACCATAATTGGTAAGATTCAGCAAACGCTACACCCGCTTTACGCACATGCTGTAAAATCTCGGCCTCGTCAACGGTCAGCATAGTTACTGGTAAACGAATTTATTGACAATAATCATTCCCATCAACTTTTACGGCACTTAAGCGACGTACGAACCCAAAAGAGTTCTTGATGAATGAATTCGTGTTACCAACCCAGCGTTTTCAACAGCTGGGTGATGTGCTTACCCAATCAGTGTGTTAGGGATCCAATACCATTTACGATAGGTCTCAAGACTTTTTATACAGCATGAACATGCACGGATGTGCAATCGTACAGTACTTATGTGTTGTGCGGCTAACATCGTGCTAAATTGATTGGCCAACGGTATTGAGCTGAAAGACTTTGGAGTCTCACAACCATTTCTATTCCCCCCTTATATCTGTCTAGGCCTGGGCAACCTGACGATATCTTAGCCCACGTGCAGTCTCTGACTGTACGGCACTTTGCGTGCATCAGACTTGTGATGTCATGCATACATAAAAGTTCAATCAGACGCAAGTATAGCCTGAATCTTGAACAACGTAGTTATTAGAGTAACGTATAAGAGGAGAAAAATGCTCTGTAATTTATTAATGCATCTAAATGATAAGACACCTTTATCTCATGCGTCGAACTGTGTATACAAAATCAAGGGTTTCCTGGGTGTTAACGTTGGGCAAACGTCGGGAGAACTTTGCATTAGGAACAACGAAGATAGAAGACGAACTGGAAGCAACTCCTCAATTCCTGTGAATATAAATCACTGATTCGGGATTCTGCCGTAGCTAAACACGCGCTTGACGTTTCACAACATAGATCTTAGTAACGTGAAAGTGATAAGGTGGGTTGTTAAACCTTATAAGTAAAGATGTAGTTGGCTTGTGAATGCGGTCAACAAGATGGATGGGGTGGATATTTCCCAAATCTTGCGCCCGGTTCTTCAGCGGGTATGTATGTATGAAAGCACAAGCCTGATCCAGGCAAAGAGCAGTACAGTCAGAGACTGCACGTGGGCTAAGATACTGTCAGGTTGCCCAGGCCTAGACAGATGAGAAATAAAATAGAATGTAAGGATTAACGTGCATGTATGTATATATGAAATCACAAACCTGATCCAGGCAAATTGTTGCAAAGTCAAAGACTGCACCTGGGCTAAGATACTGTCAGGTTGCCCAAGCCTAGACAGATATTATAAAGGAAAATAGCAATGGCAGTGAGACTCCAGCGAGCATTCGCATGCAGCTCACTACCAGTGGGAATCAATTTAGCACAATTAGCTGTATAGCGCAAAGATACTAATGTATTATTAATATTATTATTATTACACAAGTCTTTGCAGACGATGTGCCAACAAGTATACCTTGAAGAAGGTACATGATGAAAGAAAAAAAGGAAAAAAGGGGGATTTTTTGTCTGTCTGTTTACACATGCCGTTTTTGATCTTTTTTTGTCTTTTTGGAATATTATTATTATGAAATCACAAGCCTGATCCAGGCAAAGTGCCGTACAGTCAGAGACTGCACGTGGGCTACGATACTGTCAGGTTGCCCAGGCCTAGCCAGATATGAAGAAGAAAAACAGCAAATGGTAGTGAGACTCCAGCCTGTTTCAGCATGCAGCTCACTACTGTTGGCCAATCAATTTAGCACGATGTTAGTCGCACAACATAGAAATGCTGCACGATTGCACATCCGTGCAATAAGGGAGGGTCACTGATAAACGGGAACACAAGCACGACAGGATTCTCGCCACTGGTTCCTTTCTTTCGTCATCACACTGAGTGTTATCAGCCACATATCTTGACGGTCCCTCGGACCCCACCCGGGTAAGCGCGATGTTCTCACGATGGCTAGTGGGACTGTTAGACGCTTGAGTGTCTTCCACCAGGTATTCCTTTGTCCGCCACGACGACGTTTCCAATCAGGTCCAACGAGAGCAAAAAGAGCTACACGAGGAAGGCGTTGCTCATCCATACGGAGAACGTGCCCCAGCCATCTCAGCTGGCACATGGATATATGATCGGAGAGTATGTATGTATGAAAGCATAAGCCTGATCCAGGCAAAGTGCCGTACAGTCAGAGACTGCACCTGGTCTAAGAAACTGTCAGGTTGCCCAGGCCTAGACAGATATGACGAAGAAAAAAGAACAGAAAGTGGTAGTGAGACTGCAGGCTGTTTCAGCATGCAGCTCACTACCTCTGGCAAATCAATTTAGCACGGTGTTAGCCGCACAACACAGAAGTACTGTACGATTGCACATCCGTGCACTGATCGGAGAGTGGCACAGTTATCGCCGAGGACTGCCCTCCTGACGTCATCATTTTTGACTCTGTGTTGCCAGGTTATACGAGCTATACTCCGCAGGCAGCGATGATCAAACGTCGATAATCGTTAACTATCGGCTTGACGCAGCGTTCACGTCTCGCAGCCATACAGTAGAACTGATCGTACGGTGGCCTAGTACACTGCCCTTCAAGCGTAATCCAACATTGCGTAGCCCAGCGAAAGCATGGCGTGCTCTTGCAATCCGTGCTGTGATTTCAGCTTCGATATCACCCCCAGTGGTGATGCAGCTCCCTAGGTAGGTGAATCTGTCAGTCACTTCCAGTTTATGGTCTTCGATCTTCAAATCAAGTGTTGAGTCTGTCCAATCCTGTAGGAACACTTCGCATTTTGACAGAGAGAAATGTAATTTATACAGCGACAACTGATCAACGAGTAGATCCAAAGCGCTTTGTATGGCGCAAGCATCTTCTCCGAGGAGAGCAATGTCGTCAGCATAGTCCAGATCCATAACTCGTCGACCGGGGAGCAGGTTGATCCCACAATTCGGTAGCTGAGCTGTTGCTGCCGGCATGACATCGTCAATCGCAAAGTTGAATAGGAATGGGGAGATCGGACATCCTTTACGAACCCCGCTGGAAATGGTAAACTGCTTTGATAAATCACCATAGGCTTTGAGTCTGCCGGTGGTGTGGCAGTACAGCTTTTTGAACAGGATTACGTACTTTGGTGGGACACCATGGCGAATGAGACAGTCCCAGAGAGCGGTTCTGTCAATGGAATCAAAGGCTGCTCGTATGTCAAGAAAGACGATAATTGTTGGACGTGTATATTGGTAATGTTGCTCCAAAATTTGGCGGAGCGTGAAGATTTGGTCCACACACCCGCGTCCTCCTCTGAAACCAGCCTGTTCTTCTCGATACTGTGCTTATCGGTAGCTGTTAAGCCTGGTGCATTAGGGTTATTCATTAACGTGAATAACGGGATTACGCAAGCAGTCGACCAGTGATGGTTTTTTGCACCTTCTTAACTAAACAGTCAAAGATTAACACAACCGGTAAAAGATATATCAGTTTGCCTTTATTTAGACTGTTTATCTTAGGTAAATTAGGACTGGTCGGGTGATTGCAATCTAAACCTGAATCCTGTTTGTACTAATGCACTTGGTCTGACGAAGCTTCTGTGTCTGAAGCGATACTTTATAAAAAATCTGCTCTAATCAGAAGCTGTTGACCAGTTCTTGATTAACATCACAGACAGCTTTGGAAGAGAGCCGCTCTAGCCTTGGATTAGTGTTTTACACTTGTTAGGCGCCAATCACTCCTTTAATGTTCAAGTGCCGGGTTGTCCTGGGCTTTTTGCATTATATGAGGTTTATCTCATATAATTACGATGTAATTTACTTTCTGTTTTTGACACCCGTTGCCTGCGTAGGATTGCTCGCACTCGGTGGCAGCATCGTGTTAAAAATATATGTCTGCAAGCGGGTGTTAGGACCAGGTGGCACGGACTGAGAGAAATGCTGATGCTTGCTTGCTTGCGATGGATCGGACATGTTTTAAGAATGCCTACTCACCGTTTGCCATACCGCGCCTTATTCGCAGAGCCTGGCAGAAGCTGGGAGAAACGATCAGGTGGCCAGTCCATGACGTGGCGCGTTGGGGTGAAGAAACTCACCGTAGCGCTAGGCTCAATTGGGCGTATTCGTTTGCCTGGGAGGTGTCCAAAAGCTCCACCGAACATTTGGCTAGAAACCTTAATAGATATGGCTGAAAACCGAAGTCAGTGGCAGCAGTGTATTTTATTATGTGTCATAATTTTTATCCGGTATTATTTTATATAAAAAACAAAACAATAAACCACAAAATCGCATACAGTGAAACTACAAAAACAAGCTGCTTTTTGCGCATTTGCTTTCGCATATTCCGCTTGCCTGCGTTCTATTTTTGCACGCGCTTGCTTATCTGCTTTTCCTGCCTCATATTGCTTGGCACTTTGTCTGGCTCCAGACTTGTGCTTCATGATGATGATGTAATTTACTTATTCTAGATTGGGAACCCCAATCCGGTAAAAGTCCAGGTCCAGTGCCCATCAGACCAGTTGAATGTTTCCTCAGGCCTCCCGATCGCGAAATTAAAATAAACTGCGAAATAATACATCCCTTCCGCACTCCGTTGGAGATGTTCATCAAGAAGCACAAGTCTAGAGCCAGAGAAAGTGTCAAGTAATATGAAGCGTGTTATAAATTACCCGAGTAGAACCCAAGTATTAATTACCCAAAAAAGTTTAACACTGAAAACCTTTATGCTATTAGTCACAATTGACTAACTAACCCAACACTACGCGTAGCAAGAACAAAGGCAGGCCGCTTAGACAAAGAGCTTTACCGTCTCTGACCAAAAAGCCATTAGGTTGCGGCTCGTGTGTATTTATACACTGCACGGATGTGCAATCATGCAGTACTTCTGTGCTGTGCGGCTAACACCGTGCTAAATTGATTGGCCACTAGTAGTGAGCTGCATGCTGAAACACGCGTGAGTATCACTACTATCTTTATTCTCTATTTCTCATATCTGTCTAGGCAAGGGCAACCTGACAGTAATATCGCCCACGTGTAGTCTCTGACTGTGCGGCACTTTGCCTGGATCAGGCTTGTGTTTCCATACCCATACCCATCATACACTGAATCATGGCCGACAAAATGGACCAATAGGAATCGAGAATCATAAATTATAAGTTATAACTAGTTTTTGAGGAAAATAATAATAGTTCCTCAACACCTCCCCTTTTGAGATTCTCAATACCGGGACTGGCGTGGATTGACCTGCAACGGTTTCACGGGTTTGCTTTTTCTGGTTGTCCAGCGAAGTGGTTGCAGACTTCGGTCAGACGCTATTTCAGTCGTGAAAGATTCACTTGGTGTTAGAAGGTTGAATGTTTCATACAGAATGTCCTGTGGTATCCGGATCTCGACGAGCGTATCGGAGGTTGCGGATCTCAGGCGTAACTGATTTGTGTCGTGTCATGACGCCCTTTCCAACTTTGACATCGAACATTATACTGCCTCTGCGACGGATGATGTTAAAATCGATCCACAGTGGACTTGATGTTCTGTAGTCTCTTACGTGGACGGCAGTTCCTGGTTCGAAGCTTGACTGTTGATTATGATTGAGCGGCAGTTTGGTTGGCTTAGGCAGCGTAGCATTGTTCCAAGTACGTAGCTTCCTGCCCATGAGTGCTTCGGCGGGGGTTTTGCGGCTGGGCAACGTATCGTTCGGCGTAGTTCTGTAAACCAGCAGAAAACGTTGAAGACTATCGACGGATGTCTCCTCCCGACGTGATTTCAGAAGAGCACGCTTGAATGTGTCGACGAAGAGTTTGGCCTGGCCATTTGACTGAGGATGCTAAGGCGGCGACCGTAGATGTGACACATTGTTCTGGCGGCAAAATTCGGCGAAAACGTCCGAGGTGAATTGCGAGCGATTATCGGCACGAGAGTTTCTGGTAATCCATGCTGACTAAACAAACGACGCATGGCGCTGATCGTGTTGCTGGATGTTGCAGATGACATCTCGATGATTTCGGGCCATTTCGATTAGGAATCGACCACGACGAGGTTCATGATTCCGTTTATTAGACCAGCGAAATCGATACGAATTCGTTGCCACGGTTTTTCTGGCGTAGGCCATGGTGCAATTGGTACACGGTTTAGCATCTTGGCTGCCTGCTGACATTGACGGCATGACTAGACAAATAGAGCAATATCTGCGTCCATACCAGGCCAATAAGCGAAACTTCGAGCGATCGCCTTCATGCGTTGAATACCTGAGTGCCCATTGTGGAATTGTCGCTTTACGAACACGTTGCGAGATCTCGTCTTCGGCACAACCGCAAGCAGAGATAAAACTGCCAAGGTAAACAAAGCTGTCGATCAATTCAAGATTGACATCGCACACTGTTAGAGTTGGAAGAGAGCCGTTGCAGTCATGGGTAAGTGTTTTACACTTGTTAGGCGCAAAGCACATGCCATACCTTGAAGCTTCAAGTGCTAAGCGGTCCAGAGCTTGTTACATTATACGAGGGTCACCTCCCAAAAGTAAGATGTTATCCGCATACCCTAGATCGGTTGCTCTCACCCGGCAGAAGTTCAACACCTGCACCCACAAGGCCAGCTAAAGCTTTCCGGAGGACATCGTCGATCGCGAGACAAAAAGGAACGGCGAGGTAGGGCAGCCCTGCCGCACCCCACATACATTTCGGGCACTCCATGTCTCAGCAAACAGTTCTATAGACTTTCGCGATCGAGTGAATCGGATGTCAAGGAATACCACGAAATTCTTCATTAACGGACGGAGTGTGAAGATTTGATCATTGCACCCTCAACCACCCAGTTTTCTCCTAACGGCAGTGAGCATCTGCATTGAGCCAGATTTCGGTTAACGCTATAAGATCAAAATATTTGGCAAATTGTAGGCTTAGATAGTTAGACTTAGTTTTGAAGGGTTTTCTACTCAGTTGTAGGGAGTGGATTCAGATCCATCACCACTGGCGTCCGTTTCCTGTGTGCTCTAGACCTGTCCGCATGCGAATCTATGACGACACCAGCTTTTGCACCTTTCAAGTTCAATATTCCCTTGCAAGAAATCTAATTATCACTGTCTCAGTAAAAGTTTTGGAGTTAAGTTACAATCGCACACACCGGTACTATCCATATTAAGTTTTACTATAGTATTATTAATAAAGAGATCAACCTGGACTGGCGATGTAACTGGTTCAAGCTTTGAGGATGCACACAATCGGCATTTGAAACGGATGTTTTTCCTATGCTGCATCCCAATTGGCTTAAAACTTGTTGATACAAAACCGCGAGAATACCTGGCAGACAAAAACCCTAACCAGTAACTTTTCTAAAATGGATGCAGTCTGTTAACCACGCTGAGGGCTTTACCATTCGTTATCACAGTGGCGTTTTTCTGTAAGCCTTTATGTACGTTGTCAAGTTGGACTCGGAAAGCTTGTTGCATGGCGGTTAAACCCGTAGGGTTATCGTGTTAACGTCGCCCTACTGTTTCGCAATTTTATTGGATGCGTGTTCCTTTAGAGATGTAGGCGCCTCATCCAGCTTACACTATACATTCTATAATATTTTAGTGCCGTTCTTGCCTATTTATTCATGATTTTATACTGTTGTAGTTTGTGCCGATGTAATGCTATCTATATTATTTATTCACATTTTTGTTTTTCTAGATATTTGTTCGGCCGTTTCAACTCTCCATTTATTGATAAGCTGTACCGTTATTCCATGTCATGCGAGATTCCGGAACGTGTGAAAAAAATCGAAACTCACATCAACGAAAAACTTCGAAAGGACCTTCAGTATGAATTTATCATATAATGATAACTTCAGGCTTACCATTGAATCTGGGGACAAAATATATGCGGAAATAGCAGAGTATTTACAATTACGTAATCTTCTAGAGAAATTACGCGACCACAACTTGGCTACCAATGAGCTGAAAACCATGGTTGATCTGGGCTGCGACACATATGTTAAAGCGTCCGTGTATGTGTGCTACATTTTGTGATTACGCCCAGGCCATCTACAGATCACATTTATTTGGACATTGGTCTTGGATTTTACCTGGAATGTGATAAAATTGAAGCGCTACGATTAGTCGAGGACCGTATATCCTTACTAAACGAACGGACGATAGTGTTCACACAAAGAGCCAAGCGACTTCGAGCCTTGATTAAATTGTTTCTTGAGGTAATTTCTTCGGCCTGGTTGTTATACGCATATTTCGCTTAATATTTACGATTTTAATCTATTTATGCCGCTTCTGAATGGGTTTCGACCCGCGCTTGATGACGTTATCCCAATTGTTGTTTCAGGGTCTGCGAGAAATTCAAGGTCTGAATATCCCCGAAGACAGCAGATGTTGACCCGGAAGCATACGCTAATCACCAAATTTTGATTGCTCATATTTCATTTTTTAAGACAAACCATGATTTGTATAAAATTTTATAGAAGTAAACTTGGTGAGATTCCGTGGAAAATATTGTTGCTTATTTTTGATTTACGTGAATCAGTGCATCATGTAATAACCTCACTGAGGCAAAAGATCAATTGTTCGGCAACGGATTACAGTTAATGTCGACATCCCATTTCGATTTTGATGTTACTCATATAATCGGATCCCCTTACGTTCCTGGCGCTATCTGACAACATGCGTCGTTGCATGCATCCTTGCAGCGAACCGCATAGCTGTTGGAACTCGTCGGCGAAAACCTGCAGCAGATCAAGAACATTTCGGTTGCATAAAATCCCAAAGCCAGAATTCAGGACTGGATTATATTTATGCCCACATAGATGGCAATCATAAACCCTCATGAATAACACATGCATTCATCACTTGGCGCGTTCTAGTTTTGGGTTTGTGATAACGTTGGTGCAACTCAAAAATTTTCATTTACGTGCGCACTTAGAGGCAACATTAGAGTTAAAGTATCCGCTTTTGCAGGTGCTTGAAAGGAAGACGTGCAAATACATTCATGTCATAGACGGGGTTTTCGTACACGACACTGACCGGATTTCATATTATCGATAAGCACTTATGAAAGAAGTTACTAAATAGAGAACTCAGATGAAAATGTAAGTAAACAAATGCAAAGAAATTTGAGTGCAATCGGTAGGAGTAGTTTTAGAGTAACGTTTCACTTCTGACAGACCAAGGGTGACAGTCAGGACAGGCAACATGATTAAGTAGTAGTCAACCCACCACCACTTATTTGACCTTACCGCTAAACAGCCTATATTACGCCTACAGTGTGTTACGTCTCGTGTGAATTACCAGGATCAGTGGTCGATTTTCCTCACAGTGTGTATCCACGTCAATCTGATACAAGTGAACACGATCAGTTGACACAGCGGCCCACATACGTAAAAGTACATAAGATATTGATGAAGGCAAAATACCCATCCGCAAAATTGGCGGGATACAGATGTATACCGTATGTAAAATGCAAATTTGAAGCGATACGTAGAATCTTGAACCAGGCGGCCATACGCGTGACTTATATATCGGAAAAACAAACTTGCGAACGCCTACGTGCGGAGGCGGTCGAAATTGCCAAGGCAGGTCGAGTGGCGGTCAATAAGGTGGATGGGGCAGAAATCTCCACAATCTGGCGCTCGGCGCTGATGCGAAAGTAAATAGGTATTATTCACCTTATACCTACTAGTTAATCAGATTTTTGTTTTACTTCAAAAATAGCGTTAGCCCCGTTAGTTATGTACTTTTACGTATGTGGGCCGTTGTGTCAACTGACCGTGTTCACTTGTATCAGATTGACGTGGATACACGGTTAGGAAAATCGACCACTGATCTTGGTCATTCCTACGAGACGTAATATACTGTAGGCGTATTATAGGCTGTTTAGCGGTAAGGTCAAATAAGTGGTGGTGGGTTGACTACTACTTAATCATGTTGCCTGTCCTGACTATCACCCTTGGTCTGACGAAGCTTCTGTGTCAGAAGTGAAACGTTACCCAAAAACTACTCTAACCGATTGCATTCAAATTTCTTTGCATTATGAATACACGATCGGTCCCAAACATATTCCAATCGATTGGTAAGTAAACAAAGTTATACTTTTATGCGACTGTTGACAAGAACGACGATGTTCAAATAGAGAATCACAGTGATTCCTGGCAGTGGCATACAAGCATAACATTGTTTACCAGCTTGATACTGTTTCAAGTTTCACTGAACCTGATCTTACTGTCTCCAACTGATGACGGCAAACAGCCAGAAATCGATTATGGTGTGTAAGGGGGGGTAGGATGTGAGCACCACAATATATTGGTATGTAAAGTAGGCTCTAGTTTGCTTGGCTCAATGGCGTGCCCATCTTCATATAACCGACACTGCCTGCAACAAGCTTGTGATTTCATACATATATATAACCGACTTGTATTCTAACAAAATTAAACAAGCGAAATAAAGTTGACCATTCTAAAGCATTTAATCACACAACCCATAATCGTTGTAGTAAATCACATAGCTTCGAAGTTGCAACTCCAACAGTTTCAGTACACACGGTGCTATAATCCCCGCGTGATAAACTAGAGTCGATTTCGGGAAGCGCAAGTGATTAATCACGGATGCCTTGTGTTCAGAAAGTTAAACAAGGTATGTAAGAATGAATCACTTGTGGGCAAATAGTCCAAAACAAAACAATTACACAAATAATGAATTGTGCACAAGTGTACATAAACGAACTATTATGGGTGATCATGCGTAATAATTCAGATTGATTTTCTTTTTTGCTTGAACTTCCAAAATGGCATCCATGTAGTCCTCATGGGTGATTTCGTTGGCATTTCGTCGTAACGCGATCATGCCCTTGGAGAACAAAAAAATACTTTAATAAGCGCTTGGTAGATCAAAAATTTAGCCGATGGTGAGCATGCAGTTTAACATGTGGAGCTGCATGCCTATGAATCCAAAATGAAAAAGCAATTTTACAAATATAATCATGCTTAAAACTAAGTCATTTCATAGAGTATTCGTTATGCGCAAACGAACGTCACTGTGATTTAACGCGAAAGTACATCTTAATAAATACCGAATTCCCCAGGTTTCATCACGAAAAGTTCGCTTTAGAAAGAGCGTTTGGACATAGTGTAGCTGCGGCAGTCGTTTTATAGGAAAACTGTCGACGCCGACCCGTATTAATAGAGAAATAGCTATCGACATCGAATTTTAGCTGAAGATTGGGTGCTAAGTTGATTGTTTAACAAATTCCACACAACGCTGATCGAACTTTACTGTATGTATAAAATAAAAAAACTTAAAACGGCAACTTGCCATGCAGTTAGAGTCTGAGATGAGATACTGTTATGCTACTCAAGCATAGAAGGATATATGCTAGTATATGACGCATGAAATCACGCTTGGATCCAGGCAAAGTGCTACGCAGTCAGAGGCTGCACGTGGACTAAAATATTGTCAGGTTCCCCAGGCCTAGACAAACGAAAATTGATATGAAACTGCAGTGTGATTCTGCGTGCAGCTTAGTACCGTTTGAACATCAATTTAGCACGGCGTTGCCTTACAGTACAGAAGTACTGTACACCGGCACATCTATTTAACATGTATAATAAAGGTGGTGGTAGATGATTATTATTATACTACAGTATAGTGCAACCCAAAATGAAACTTACAGCTTCCACACATACTGCTTTACACTGAGCGCCATTAAAATCATCGGTGCAACGAGCAAGTTCCTCGAAATTCACATCTTTACTGACAAGAACATGTAATAGCAAAAAAGACATTACTTCACGTTCATTTTGCGGGAATGAATCTGCATTATCCGCGCTCTTGCTTCTTCGTTGGGAGCGGGGAATTCTATTTTTCGGTCGAGCCTTCCACTGCGAAGCAACGCTGGATCGAGAATATCAACCCGATTAGTTGCAGCAATGACTTTTATATTGTGATTGGGTTGAAAACCGTCTAGTTGATTCAAGAGTTCTAACATTGTACGTTGAACTTCTCGGTCTCCAGCTCGCTCACTGTCAAATCGCTTGGTGCCTTGAGAAACGTGATACGAGAAACAGAAGATAAGTAAAAATAGCAAATATGGAGTCGAGTAAATTGAAAAGCAACACCTGGGTGTCAAATTTTCCAGTTCTAAAATAGACGTAATGCTAATGACAGCAACATGATTTTTAGTAGGCAAATAAGCAATAAATGGCAGTGGTCAACAAGTTGCATTACTGTGACGGAAAGCGAAACCAGGGAATGGGAAGCTATATTTGATTGATCCGACATTCAACCTCGAAACTCATTAAATTGGTGCTTACGGAAAACAAAGTTTGTCGTTGAAAACACTTTTATATAGGGTTCATAGAACAGACCGAGACGACAGCACCCAAAACAATTGAGTAAGAAATGTTTTGTTTTGAGAGATACGACACAGGTAATCAGGACGTTTGGCTTACAAAGTATCAAAAGCTTAAGCGGACACTTGTGGATTTGAGAAGAGTCATCTAATACAACACCAGTTCAATTATTGGAGCCTGTTTAAGGCGAAATCAAATTAACAAGTCCAACAGTCGACGTTATGTGATGTCTAACAATCCATGACAACTTTAATCCGGCAGGCAAGCCACATATCATTTTCGGATAACGCTAAATTGAGGCCATCTCCCGATGTGCGCTCTATGATGTAGGCTAAGTGATGCACCTTTGTCGTTTGATCGCTTTTGAAGGATACGTCAAGAAACTCGCATGTCAGTGATTGGATGAAATTGGAATCTAGTTTTTTTAAATTCACGCTTTATGGCAATTTAACTACTTTGTTCTTCCATGACTCGATTTGCGGGTCACACATGATGTTGCGGAAGACGATGAAAATGAGATTTATAGGGGCAGATCATACTAAACAGCAAAAACTCACCGATCGCATCCAGTTCATCAATAAATAAAATTGACGGTTCTTTCTCTTTGGCAAGTTGAAAAGCATCTCGAACTAACTTAGCCCCGTCTCCTATAAACATCTGCACCAACTGGGGTCCCGCGAGTTTTAGGAATGTTGATTTCGTTTCCGCCGCACAAGCACGTGCAAGAAGTGTTTTACCAGTGCCAGGTGGGCCGTATAAAAGCACACCCTTCGGGGGCTGTATACCAATGGTTTCGAATTGTTCTTTATGTGTCATAGGTAGGACGACGGCTTCTACTAGCTCCTAAAAAATGCAAGACATCACGCGCTCACTTGAATTTGTTTATCCAGTCCACCAATATCACTATACTTTTCTGTCGGTCTTTCATCGACCTCCATAGCCTTGACTCTCGAATCGAATTCCGGAGGTAGTTTTTCCAGAATTAAATATGAGTCTTTGTTTACACCAACCAAATCGCCAGGTTTTAGTTCCTCTGCAGGAACTAAACCGATAACCGGTAGGAAATACGTTTGGCGAGTGCTTGTTTTAATAACTGCACATTTTCCTTTACGCTGAGAATCAAGATCGACATTAGCGCCATCTTCCTTTTCATAATCTTGTGGAGTGACGTTTAATAACTGAAAGCATAATGCGGTAAGAAGAATTACCTCAACAACGTTGGAAACCAAATACGGTAATGATTTGTTTGCTTTAATTTTATCTTTATTGTCTTTGACTTTATCTTGTTTCATTTTAATTTCGTGTTCAACATGATGCAGCTCTGATTTCATGAACTAAACATGGCACGATCAGAAGCACAATTTTACCCTTATTTCTGCATCTAACAAGTGTCCACGACTAGATAGTTCTTCATTGGACATACGCATGACTTCTTCAACAACTTCCTCCTATTAAATAATTTAAAAAAAATCAAATGCACCAAACCTCAATGTCATCCCAAATAGGACGGCTCACAGCAGTCGCGGACATTACAAATCACAGTTTTGAAGCACCCGCTGAAAATTGACTCAAGTTCAAGTTCAAGGTGCACAGGGCTGAAGGTGGCTAAAAGCCAATCACGCACCCAGATTTCCTTCGACGGTATGCGGTTGAGCACCCGGCACTCCGATATCGAGTATACCGTTCGTGAACAACTTTTCACACGTTCTTGCTTCCGAATAACTGGAATGTAAGGTAGGGTTTCTCTTCACCAGCACGGTGAGAGGTCAGCTATCCAGTTGCATAGAAAGAAGGTGGCTAAAAGCCAAGCACGCGTACAGAGTAAGCCGTTGAGCGCCGAGTACTTTGTTAATGAATATGCAGTTCGTACTGTTCACACGTTGTTGTTTTCGGATATCTGGAAAGTAAGGTAGGGGTTCTCTTCACCATCACTGTGAGAGTTCATCGATTCAGGAAACAATCAATAATATGCGTGAACGATACAAATATATCTTTTTTGGTTTTTTAATGAACAATGTTCGGAAATAGGTTATGCAAGTTAGTGTCGAATTCGTTCTTGAAGCTTAACACGTTTGGGAGTTTCATTACAACACCTGGGAGCTTATTCCGGTGGTTGAAAACACGGTTGCTCAAAAAGTGCTTACGCACCAGCAGCCTCGATCTACTCTGTGTTGTGGGCAAGCTTCAGTAAATCCATAAAATTATTTCCCTTTAGACTCGTTAAAATCTCAAAGGCTTCTATTAGGAAACCTCGCAGCCATACTCTCTTTAATGAGAACCGATAGCCTCATAGGTTTTACTTGTCTGACCATCAACCATTCAAGTTGCAATGCGCTGGATTCTATTGACACTCGATAAATTTTACAAGTTTGATGCCATGATTGAACACAGTATTCTAATTGATTTCGCACGACTACATTGTATATGTAAATAGAGATAAAAGTTTTTGGGCATGACAATGCTGAGTGCAGTCTAAATAAATCTCTGTTAACCTTGCTGTTTCGGCACATTGATTAGAGCACTGAAAATCACTTGTTAGTGTAATGTCGCGATCCTACACTCTCTAAGCCACAGCTATTTTGATGGCTCTTTGCAGACTTGCAGATGTTTCGTCGCCAAATAATTCGTCAAAACGAAGCTCATATCCAAGTTAAGTGTCAAGTGCCATGTCCTTGTCCATTTGATTACTTGTTCTAAATCCGAAATAAGCCTATCTCTACTGTCGGATCCTTGGATCTTACAATCATCAGCAAACGGAAGCAACGTGAAATCAAGCATGATACTAGGTCGTATACTAAAATAAGGAAAATTTGTGAACCAAGCACTTATTCAAATCAGCACAGTTAAGATCTTCATCTTCTTCATAGACGATGGTGAAGCAAGTTCTTTTTAACTGTGTTTCATTTAAATCAGCGCGATGTCCAGTAAAAAACAAGATTAAGAAATTTTGGCAAGTGTTTGACAAATTGTCTACAAAACGAAGCCATTTACAAATGCGTGTCTCGGTTGCCGGGGATATACGGATGATATTTCGCAGAATTTAGCCGGGTTGTTTTGAACTGATTGTAAACAATTATATAAAACCGGGTCGGGAATATGCTTCACCAGGCTATTTCTGTTGAAAATGAACAACGACAACTCACCCAGTGCACTTTATCACCGGGTTTTGACAGTTCAAGTGCATCTGGTAAATACAGAAAAACTTAATTTCAGTTAGATTTTCTTGTCCCTGAGCTCCCTCAAATGTTTGATTTTGAAGGCTAAACGTGATAATGGTTTGATATTCAAATATTCTGTGCATTTCATCTTCTGTTGAAACTTTCACGGAGCACCGTCTTCAGGAATAAGGCCAAACAACACTAAGATTTAGTGGATTGTAATTGGGAAAACGTTAAAACTATAATCTACAGCTTGAGTTGGTATCAAAACACCATTCAACGTTTGAAACCATGACACATTCTAATGTTGATTTTATTAATAGCTTGTTTACCGACTAAGATTTTGGAACTGCTCCATTTACCTACCTATAATGAGACATGTAACATCAGAATTAATTTAAGCATTAGTAACAAAGACATTTATTGGTGAAGACTGACTTGCTGCCCTAAATTTACAACTATATTCAACTGAGATAGCCATGTAAACATATAACACAAAACATATAACTTTTAAACATTTGTTCAAATTCCTCAATTACACATTTTTGTTAATGCCGTTGTTTAAGATTAATAGCTTGTGGAACCGCCCTTATTCTTTGAAAACTTTGAACATCTTTTAAAGTTTATCAGTCTACCGGATAGAATCATCAGGCATAATGGATAATCTTGTATTAAATTGAATGGCGATTGATGGACTACATGATTAGCCTTCGGGACTAAATAATTTCAATAAAATGCGCTTCTTATTCTCTTATTTGCAAAACTTGCATCCAGCGAGTTTCTTTTCAAAAGATAAGAATTTATTTCCGCGAATAAGAAATTCCGTAATAACACTTCACTTTCTCACTCCCGCCATTCTTCTTCAGGTCAAAAGACGCTTGTTTTTAACGGAATACTTCAGGAAATGTTTTAATTTTACAAATGATTGAAGTCAAGCCTAGATTTTCTAAGTATGTCTTTGTTGAGAAATCCGTGATTGCATGCATTTTCATTACGCACACCTTGGCCGCTTTGGTGCTGATTGCAATCATTAGGTAGGTATCCGGGTGCACTGAAAGAGTGAAAATGACGGTAAGCAATGTGTGAACTTGAAATCGACTGTTTTATGGGTTTGCACAACTAATCTGTTTAATCTCCTGCGCCCATAATCATAAATCCACAAATACGCATTTTGGGTTTTATTAGCATCCACAAGTGTGTGTGAGTAAATATGATTGAATAGGTTAATCTTACCAACCTTATCCAACAGAGGTTTTCAAGTTCACCCCTTGTTATATCCATGTGAGTTTACTACTTGCTTAAATGCACTTTTATCAAATTACCATTCGAAATTGTACATGGAATCCATGAAACTTGCCCTCTGTAATGTTTCAGTGAGTTCAGACGGATATCACTCTCTTACAATCAATTGGTCGGCGATATAAGTTTAAAAAGACGCAAAGATAATTCAGGATTGAAAACTCAGAAAGTTTTATTATAGAAAAAGCAGCAAGGTCAACAATAACCTTAGGGTGACAGGTATATGGAGCACAATTATAAAGTGTCTCAAAAATCAATAGGGACAGACGCATACCGCATGGCTTATCATATACTCATTAGGTTTAGTAGCGAAATCCGCAACAGATTCGGAGCATGTCATTTCTTTAGGAAAACTGTTCTAAGTTCAACAAATTCTTACGGAGCAAAAATCTCGATGTCTATTCATCAAGAGAAGGTGCTTCCATGATTTCCAATGCGGTGGTAAATTTCCTTCATGTAGGCTGAGATTAAATGAGGAGAGCAGTCAAAGCATTGAGACACGTGCGAAGTATTGCGGGGGTAATTTTGTCTGCGCCATGGGACTCCTTTCCCTTTAGTTGGCAAAGTTTACCCTAACCATATATTCATTGACATTTGGTGAAACTCCATATGATAATTGATCACTCATTTACTATCTTGTATGGAAGCTAAGGATTTGTTTTTTATTCTCTCAAGCAAGTTAAACGGAACTGCATGCGATCTTCTCTTACAAGAGTCGTGACTTTATTTCGCATCTTAAAGAGTAGCTTACAAGTTCAAGTTCAAGTTGCACATGGCCGAAGTTGGCTAAAAGCCAGCCCAGAATTTCTTTAATGGTATGCGGTTGAGCAACCGGCACTTCGATATTGAGCATATAGTTCGTACGTTTCACACGTTCTTGTTCACGGGTATCTGGAAAGTAAGGTAGGGGTTGTCTTCAAAAGCACGGTGAGAGGCCATCCATTTATGAAACAATGCAATAATATGCGTAAACAATGTATTATTTATAAAATCACTAGCCTAGTCCAAGGTTCCAAGGTTGTCACGGCCGGGGCGGTTTTAGGGATAAGCTCCAAATTCCAAAATTGCTGTTCCTTTGAATTCAGTGGTGCCGTGGAGAGAGAGCACTTGCTGCACGAACAACAGCTAGTTTTCCATATTGAACTGCCTTGGCGTACATCACAACGCACCAATGGAGAGGACACTCCATTCCGCTTCTACAGAAAATAACACGGGAAGCAGCAGATACCGGTTAAAAGCTATGGCTCGACTGGCGCAGAGCTAAGCGCCTGAGGCTGCTTTCAACGGTGGAAGAGACTTCCAGGTCTCATTGGGCGGCTACCGCCCGCCTCAAGCTGGGCAGCCTCAGTCAATAAGGTGCCGTCTCGCCACGGGCTGCTATCCTCATTGGGTGCATGGGGATTAGGAATCAACCGACAAGCAGATGGTTTTTCCGCACCAGCAAATCGAAATACCAAACAACAAATGACAGTTCTGAAACTTGGTACCTAAAACGTCCGGTCCATGCTTCCAGGATTTCATGACGACGTCTCGAATATCAGAGGCGTTAGAAAGTCCACCGTGATTAACAAAGAGCTAGAGAGGCTGAATGTCGACGTGGCTGCCCTACAAGAGAAGCACTTACCAGACACTGGTATGCTAACAGAAAGTGATTACACATTCTTTTGGAAAGGAAGAGGTTCCGATGAGCCTCGACTGCATGGAGGTGGGTTTGCCGTGAGAAACGACATATTAGAAGCAACAGAACCGAGCAGCAATGGGAGCGAACGGATTTGGACTTTAAATCTGAGGTGCATCACTGGTACCATTACGTTGGTCAACGTTTATGCACCGACGCTCTCTGCGACGCCTGCTGAAAAAGACACTTTTTATAATAACCTCACAGCCGTCCTGAAAAAACGTGCCACAGGAAAACTGTGTAGTGGTATTGGGTGATTTCAATGCCAGAGTTGGTTCAGATTACGAGTCTAGGCAAAACTGTCTCGGAAGGTTCGGTGAAGGTAAAACCAATGAAAATGGGCAACGCCTTTCAGAATTGTGCACACAGTTCAATCTTTGAGTCAGTTACACTTTCTTTCAAACAAAACCACAGCATAAAATCTCTTGGAAACATCCTCGCTCTGAGCATTGGCATCAGCTTTATCTTATTCTTGATAAGCGAACTAATATAGGAAGCGTGCTCCTCACCAGATCATATCAAAGCGCAGACTGCGACACTGATCATTCACTGGTCTGTGCAAAACTGAAGCTTTCCCACACGAGATTTCAGCGCACCAAATTGTCTGCTAAGCCTAGGATTGACGTCACTCGCATGTGCGAACTTAATCTAACTGCGAGATTCACAAAAGCCTTCACGGAAGAGTTCAACAAGACAACCCCACTTGAATCTGCTTCAGAGAAACTGGGAATTGATGAAAAGCTGCATATGCCGAGTCGCACTTCCCACTTCCGAAGAAAGCTCGAACGAGCGACTGGTTCGAAGCAAACGCTTCTAAGATGACTGCTGTGCTGGATGAGAAACGCTCAGCATTCGTGAGGTTCAAAGGTATGCCAACAGATGAAAACTTACGTCTTCTAAAAGCAGCTAGAAATAAGGTTCAACAGACTGCAAGTCGATGTGCGAACGAATATTGGACTGAAGTTAGCCTCAATATCCAAAAAGCTGCGGATACCGGGAATTTTCACGGTATGCATGATGGGATCAAGAGAGCCATTGGCCCAAACAAACTTAAAACGGCTCCCATTAAGTCTTTATCTGGTAAGCCGATTGTCGGCAAAACTCAACAGATGGAAAGATGGGTCGAGCACTCCTCCTCTCTCTACTCTGGACAGTACGTTTCTACCGCATGCACTCGAAAATATCGAGCGGTTGCCGACCATTTAATATCTAGATAGCCCTCCTACTCTTGATGAGCTCAATAAGGCAATCGACCGCTTAGCGAATGGGAAGGACCCTGGTGACGACGGAATTCCACATGAGCTCATCAAATGTGGTAGAGCAGCATTATTACAGCCTTTTCACCATTTGCTTCTTCAGTGCTGGCAGGAGGGGGTGTCCCACAAGAAATGTGAGACACAAAGATTATCACGCTATTTGAGAATAAAGGAGTTAGAGGCGACTGCAACAATTACAGAGGGATCTCCCTTCTGAATGTTGTAAACAAATTGTTTGCTAAAGTCTTACAGATCCGGCTGCAAGTTTTAGCTGATAGAATTGACTCCGAATCTCAATATGGCTTTCGCAAGGAAAGATCAACCGTTGACATGATCTTATCCCTGAGACAACTTCAAGAAAAGTGTCGGGAACAGCGTATGCCATTATACGCTGTTTTTGTTGATTTAACTAAGGCATTCGACTACGTCAGCAGGGAGGGTCTTTTCAAAATGCTTGATCTGATAGGCTGCCCCCCAAGGCTGCTCAGACTCGTTATTTCGTTCCACTCAGGCATGAAAGGCTCAGTCCATTTTAACGGTTTCAGCGCAGAAGCCTTTGAAATTCGCCGAGGCGTCAAACAAGGGTGTGTTCTTTCTCCCACGCTGTTCGGCATTTTCTTTGCTCTGCTTCTGAAGCACGCTTTTAGGACAAGAACAGAAGGTATTTACATCCGCACGCGAAGTGAAGGTAAGCTGAACCGGTTGAGAGCACAAACCAAAGTACGGGATGTGATAATCCGTGACATGTTGTTTGAAGACGATGCAGCCTTTATCGCTCACTCCAAAGAGAACCTACAGTCGCTAATGGACTGTTTTTCGTCGGCATGCAAAGACTTTGGGCTAACAATCAGCATGAGCAAGACCAAAGTTCTTGGTCAAGGGACTGTATCGCCACCAATCATCAGTGTTGGAAACTGTCAGCTTGAACCAGTGCATCATTTCACACATCCTAATTCAACCATTGCGGATAGCCTCTCGCTAGACACGGAGATTGATAAGCGGATTGGCAGAGCAGCTGTCATTTTGTCCCGATTGAACTCTCGTGTTTGTGGTAACCGCAAGCTGACTGTACAGACATCGCGTGCATACTAAATGCTTTACTATACGGCAGTGAAACCTGGACCACCCACGCAAGACACGAACGGAAGCTGAATGCTTTCCATCTACGAAGCATCCGTCGTATGTTGAACATATCGTGGATGGACAGAGTGACTAACGCTGAAGTGCTTTCAAAAGCTGGTCTACAGAGCATGTTCACCCTATTAACTCAGCGCCGCCTGCGGTGACTTGGTCATGTCTATAGAATGGAAAATGGTCGTATTCCGGAAGATCTACTCTACGGTGAGTTGTAATTAGGAAGTCGACCATTGGGCAGACCGCACTTGTGGTACAAAGATGTTTGCAAAAGAGATATAATAGCTCTTGACATTGACCCCGGAAGCTGGGAAGAATTTGCTCTTGACCGCTCACTTTGGAGGCATTGTGTAAAGCGTCGTCTGCAAGCCTGGGATGAGCAAATACAGCTCTTGGCTGCTGAACGCAGATCACGTCGCCGGCGTTGCAAGCGCTGTGGGAGAGATTGTTCCTCCCGAATCGGAATGTTCAGTCATTAAAAAAAGCTGCAAAAGATGAAATTCATGCGAAGTGATTTACATCCATGGTCGACATCGACCGAAGGAGGCCAACAGCAACAACATCCTAGTCGAGGTAAACTGAAGCACAGTCATAGACTGCATGTAGGCTAAGAATCTGTTAGGTTGCCCAGGTATAGACAGATATGAAATAAATATTTCACAATAAGTTTTTTTTATTGTTTTCAAGTTTTTTAGACAATGTGTGGAAATATGGTAGGTTATTTAGCGTTTAATTCCCTTTTAAAGCTCAACACATTTGGGAGGTTTACTACACAATCTTGGAGCTTGTTGCAGAAGTTGACCACACGGGTGCTGATGAAGTGCTCAAGGGACAGCAACCTAGGTCTACTATTAATAAGTTTCAAGGAATTACCCTTTGTAGCTGCTTAACGGGAAAGGTAAAGGCGTTTAGGAATATTATCAGCCGTTAGACCCTTAGAATCTTGAAGGCTTCTATTAGGTCGCTTTACAGTCGCCGTCTTTTTAGTGAGAACAGATCGAGGTCCTTGAGTCTTGCCTCATAAGTTTTACCTGTCTGAACCTCAACCATCCTAGACGCATGGCGCTGGACCATTTTGAGACATGCGATATCATTTTCTTAGTACGGTGTAGGATTTAACGCAGTATTTCAAGTGAGGCCGCATGAATACTTTGTATAATGCAATGCAGATTGAAATTTTTCGGCATGACAACGCTGAGCACAGTCTGAACAATTATCTGCGAGCCTTGTTGGCAGCCTTGGCACATTGAGTAGCCAACTTTAAATCTCCTGGTATAGTAATACCAAGATCCTTCATTTTCGGAGCAGCAGCTATTCTATTAGTTCCCCCGTGACTTCTAGTTCGGTTGTCGCCAAATCAGTCTCCAGAGCGCAGCTCTCCCTCAAGTTTAGTGGCAAGTCCCATGTTCTTGTTTACTTGTTTACTTTTTCTGAATCAGATATAAGCGTATCCATGCTGTCGTTTCTTAGGATCTTAACATCATCAGCAAATAGGAAGCAACATGAACTCAAGCAGGCTGCCTGGTCGTTTACAAAAATAATAAAAAGTAGTAGACCAAGCACTGAGCCTTGAGGCACTTCACACATTATCACTGATTCCTCCGAACACACTCCTGCAATTATAACATACTTAGTGCGATCAGTTAAGAAGCTGTCTAACCTGTGACGCCACAGATCCTTAGTTTTTGCAGAAGGTACCCACGGTGCACTGAGTCAAAGTCCTTTTGAAAATCAAGGTAGCATACCTGACTACTCTCCCTTCATCGAACGGTAATGACACTTCATCAAGAAAGCTTAGAAGATTGGTTAGGCTTCCGTACCATAATTCTTATGTGTTACCTAAGACTTTCTCTTTACAGCTAACCATTTTTAGTTCTACCTCGGATAACAGAGTGGCAGATGTGGTTGCTTTTATATGGTACGAAAATCGAGTTTTCGTAAATCTTCGAAATTAAATAATTTAGAAATATGTTCTAATATAAGCCCGAATCCATGAAACTAAACTCCTGAGTGTGTGCATCCTGGAGACTGATATTTAATGAATGAAATTGTATTTTCTTGGAGAATTTTGTCTGTTCACTTAATCGTTACGCACTACATACAAATTCAAAGAAAAGCACCACATGGTCACCCTTTACCAGTTGTGCCATGCATTATCCTCTTCCGCGGTTGTTTTATTCGTTAAGACAAGGTCAAGTGTTGAAGATTGGTCAAGACCCGTCTGCGAGTTAGTTGGTAAACGTGTTTGTGCAGTGATGCAATTTCGGTAACCTCTTTAAAATGAGAGAGTGTTCACTTCTCGAAAAGAGCCCATTAGCGAATGGAGGTGTACTTGGGATTGAGAAAAAATGGCTGCATCCTCGGCGAACAGCAGGTCACAGATTACAACATTTCGTGCCTTGGTTTGTGAACTCAACCGGTTAATGATGAGAAGCGTGCCATTACTTTGCGTGCGTAGGTAAATGCCTTCAGTTCTCGTACGAAAAGCAAAGCAAAAATATACTGAACAGAATGGGAGCAATGAGACGCCCTTCGTTGACGCCTCGGTGCATTTCAAAGGCTTTTGAACTGAAACCGTTGAAATGAACTGAGCCCTTCATGCCAAAGTTGAAAGAAACAACTAGTTTTAGCAGTCTTGGGAGTCAGCCTATCAGGTCGCTGACGTATTCTCAAGCCTTCGTTCAATCAATAAAACCAACGTATAATATCATACGCTATTCCCGGACATTTTCTTGAAGTTCTCTCATAGAGAAGATCATGTACACGGTTTAACTTCCCCTACCGCAGCTACATTGAGATTTAGTGTAAACTCAACCAAAACTTGTAGCCTGATCTGTAAGAATTTAGCAAACAATTTTCCTGCAAATTTCAGAAGGGATATTCCTCTGTAAATTTTGCAGTCATCTCTATCACCCATAATCTAAATTAGCATGACGATCTCAGTTTTTCGTATCTCTTGTGTTACACACTCTCACACTGAGGAAGTAAATGGTGAATAGGCCGTAATAATGCTGCTCTACAGCCTTTGATGAGCCTAGGTGGAATTCCGTCGTCAACAGGGCCCTTCCTATTCGTTAAGTGGTCGATTGCCCTATTGGGCTGATCAAGAATATGGAGAGTATCTGGAGGTTTAATGGTTGGCAACTGCTTAACAACCGTACTGTCCGTAGGGTAGAGAGATGATAATTGCTCTACACATCTTTTTATCTTCTGCGTTTTGTCGACAATGGGGTTACAAGACACAGACTTGATGGGAACCGATTTAAGTTTGTTTGGTCCAATAGCGTGAACGATTTCTAGTATCCGCAGCTTTCTGGATTCTAAGGCTAATTTCGGGTCAATAATCATTTGCACACCGTCTTGCAGTCCGTTGGACCTTATTTTTAGCTGTTCTTTGAAGTCGTAAGTTTTCATTTGTTGGCATACCTTGGAACCTCTAGAGTGTTGACCCTTTTTCGTTCAACATAGCAGTCATCTCTGACGATTCTGCTTTCTTTGGACCGTAAGTTGAAAGTGTGACCCGGCTTGTTCAGCTTTTTAGCGATTCCTATTTTTCTGAAGGAGATTCGAGTAGAGTTGTCATGTTGAACTCTACATTGAAGGATTTGCAAATCGTACATATAGATTAGGATCCCACATGAGAGTGAGTTCTATCTTTGGCTTAGCAGACAATTTGGTGCGGTAAAATATCGTGTGAAGAAGCTTCCGTTTTGCACAGACCAGTGAATGATCAGTGTCGCAGTCTGCGCTTTGATACGATCTGGTGAGAAGTACACTCTTTTTTTAGTGCACCTAACAAGAATAAGATGAAGCTGATGACAATGCTTAGAACGAGGAAGTTTACAAGAGACATTATGTTGTGGTTTTGTTTGAAATCAAGTGTTATTAACACAAAAACTAAAATGTTAGCACAGTTTTAAAAAGCTTCGTCTAATTTTATTGGTTCTGCCTGAAACAAACACTCCGAGACAGATTCGTCAAGACTTGTAATATGCACCAACTTTAAAATCACCCAATACCACCACACAGATATTTAGTGCCACGTTTTGGAGAACTGCTGTGAATTTTAATATAGAAAGCGTGTTTTTTGCAGGCTTTGCAGAGATAGTTAGTGCATTACCGTTAACCAACGTAATGGTACCAGTAATGCACTCCATATTTGGATTCCAAATCAGTTCGCTTCCGCTGCTGCTCGGTTCTGCTGCTTTTAGTAGGCTGCTTCTCACGGTTAACCCAACTATATGTTGCCGAGGCTCATCAGAATCCGTTTGCTTTTTTTCATGTTTACATATCAGTGTATGGTTATCGCGTCTATGGCAGGGCAGTTACATCGACCTTCGGCAATTTTAGTTAATTGTTGATCACAGCTTACCTTACGCCTCTGACATTCGAGACGTCATCATAAAATCCTGGGATTATTGAAAAGATGTTACAGGTTCCCAGGTTCATAGCTGGCGTTTCTGTTTAGTAATTTTTTCACTGGTGCGAAAAATAGTTTTCTTGACGGGTGATTCCTAATCGCCATGCACCAAATGCGGATAACAGACTGTTGCGAGACGACAACTATTTGACAATGGGCTGCAAATCGTGTAATTAAGAGCTTATCCCAAATACCGCATTCGGGTAAAACTTTGTTTATTATTTTTCGCTTTACATTTCATATTTATGTGCTTCATACGATAACTTCTTCTCGCATTCTTCAAAAAGTCGAACATTTTTTGAGTTCTCTTACCATTGTCGCGTCATTACAGATGTTAAACAAGAGTAATCCTCACTAGCGTTTCTTTAAAAAAACTGATAAATAAAACTACGTTATTCTATGAAATATGTTTGGTGAGAGATGTAATGATTTGCTTACAAAATGTCTCGTTTAATTTGATTGCTAAGCTTTGAAGGACACTATAGCTTCCATTATCTGAGAGTTTACATGAAATAATCTGAATCAATTATGTGACTGTCCAGTCATGGTTATTTATTCTAGTAAAAAATAAGACTCAATCAGATCGAGGTGTGGCCGATCGGATAAACATGCAGACAACATAAGTTGATAAATAATGATGAGGTCATGTGGCAGAATATGATGAGGAATAAGTGTGGAAGGAAAGATGCAGCATCTTTTCTGCACTGAACTGGAAAACAGTTATAGTGCATATAGTAGGGAGTTTACTCAATTCAGTAACGAATTTGGCGTAAGACTTCACACTGTTTGTTGTATTAAGATGAGTATTCAATCTAGCTCAGCTGTTTTGTAGCGTCACATATTTAACGTTATATCGTATATATTTTCAAAACTAGTTTGTGTATTACCCCATATCTGCAATAGCCTGGTATTTTCCTTAAGGATAATGCATCACGGTTGTAGTGGGTGCGGAGAGAGACCAGGAAAGTTTGCGTCAGGTCATTCCAGGTCAACAAGTAGCAGATGGCAAACATATCAGAAAACCACAGATTGACAACAGTCTCCTTACTAATTGATCATGCATATTAAATATGACTACAAAATATGAGCTGCAATTTCACATAATAAAGAGAACATCAGTGTAAAATCATTGAACCGGAAAGAACCAAAAGCTACCTTTGCAAACAATCATTTACACAGTGCATTGCGAAATATTGTTTCACATTTATGACTACTCATCAGTAGAACATTTCTAAAAATGTTGGCAATGTTGATAACGATTATCCGCATTGACCCTTTGGATTTGATTTTCGTTCTCATTTTTAACATCAACAGTGCATTCTTCTTCCGTTTGTGGCATTCTTAACCTTTTCGATCACTATTGTAGTCGGATGCCTTACGAGAGTCAGTTCGATCGCGCGCAAACATTTACGTACATTTCTCTTCGGACTAGCCTAATCAGTAACGGAAGAGCCAAATCATCTTCTGTCGTCTGTAAATCGATTGAATCCTCGTATCTGGTATTCTTATCGCACACAGAGGAACATTTGAATACAGCAATCACGAAAAATTCGAAGATATATAAATTCAGTATATATAATATTTTTGTGTTGTGAACTTTAGAGCGATGAGTGTTGGACCGATGAACCGAAAATGTTGCGATAGTTGGCCAGATGTTTGCCCTCTGCAACACGTTGACCTGGAATGACCTGACGCACACATTCCAGGCCTCTCTCCGCACCCACTACAATACGACCGTGATGCATTATCCTAAAAGAAAATACCAGGCTATTGCAGATAAGGGGTAATACACAAACTAGTTTTGAAAATATATACGATATAACGTGATTGCGGAGTAATGATCTTGATGGAGTTAGCGGTTTAACACCACGAAAGCTGGTTTATGTGCACGGAATATGCTGTGATTGAAGTATCTTTATTTATAGAGGAATCGCTCATTGTTGGGTGTTAATTGAGTATTCCAAAAAATAAGCCAAAAATTGACAAATACGAAGTTATCGTAAATGCAAAAAAAGCAGTTTGTCGGGGCTCAAAAATTATGTAGTAGACGGGCTCACCAATTATGTGGTTCGTCGGGCTCACCAATTATGTATTAGTCGGGCTCACCAATTATGTGGTAGACGGGCTCACCAATTATGTGGTAGTCGGGCTCACCAATTATGTGGTAGTCGGGCTCACCAATTATGTAGTGAACTAAAAAGAAATATAGTCTAGCACTACACACAATACGGCAAAAATGGAAACAACTTACTAAAAGACCAAGGAAGCAAATGTTTAAATAAAGATCCAGAGATGTCCAACGATAGCGAAATAATCCAAACAGGAAAAGTCCAAGGGATGATGGAATCCAAGGTGCAGAAAGCGCTAAAGTGTTGGAGGATCCGTTAATCACAATTCCGGCACGCGGCGACGCACGCAAACGATATAACGCTACATAAGAGCTGAGCTAGATTGAATACACATCCTAATACAACAAACAGTGTTAAGTGGTGAATGGTTGATACTAATGTCATTAAGAGAGCAGCAAGACTTTCCGGTCCTCGGCAACAGTGTGGCAAGATCAATATTCCTTGTAGAATACGAAATATTCAAGTCAGATTTTGGAAATGAAGTGTAGTATCTGCATGCAATACAGATGAAACTCAGAACCACGCTAAAATTAAGTAAAAATGCACTGTTGTGAAAGGGAAAGTAATTTATGACAACGTTTATTGGGAACAATTTCCAGCTCAAACAATATCAAGCATAATGTTGAGTTCGCACTCGAGTGAAAAGCGATCAAGCGGAATAAAAACGAAGGCAACTAATTTAATATGGCAAGCGAAAATTCAATTGCAAATAAAATGTTCCAGATTTGAAAGTTCAAAAAATTATTGTCGCGTATTATTCGAGTCTTACTCGAAATTGTGTTACCGAATTAAGTAACCTCCCCACTATATGCACTATAACTGTTTCCAATTCAGTGCAGAAAACATGCTGCATCTTTCCTTCCACACTTATTCCTCATCATATTCTGCCACTTGACCTCATCATTATTTATCAACTTATGTTGTCTGTATGTTCATCCGATCGGCCACACCTCGATCTGATTGAGTCTTATTTTTTACTAGAATAAATAACCATTACTGGACAGTCACATAATCGATTCAGATTATTTCATGTAAACTCTCAGATAATGAAAGCTATAACGTCCTTCAAAGTTCAGCAATCAAATTTAACAGAGAAATTTTCGGATGTTTCGTAACTAGTAAAACAGATTTATACATTTCCTGCGCGTTTTACCTTGTGATGTTGCTCATTTGTAACTAATCTAACGCCCCCTCGACAATAGAATCTATACTTCGTAGAATTATAATGAATGCGCGCGTTTGATAACGGTTTTTAACAGTCTTTTGGATTGTTTATTGAGCATTCAATATAATTAGCAATTAAGTATCAAACTCTCACCCAGAAACTATCAGTTGGTCAACGGCCGCTAGATGTAGTTTTTCCATGATTGTGAGTCGCTCAGTGACCGTATTACAAGACACGATTAATTTTAAATTTAATCAACTGGATAAGTCGGTTCAGATAAAAGTGAAATTCTTAATTAACGCTGGAAACTATTGAGAGAATGAATTAATACTCCAGAGATTCATTTATTATTAAAATGAATGCGAAATAATTCTCATTATATATGTTATTGGTACGGATTTGTTACCGTCAGAAACTAAAAGCCCGTAAAGCGGGACTCAAAATGAACTGCTTGACACATAGGTTAATAACTGACATAAAATTAAGGTAAACGATTTCAAACGGTGATATGGCATAGATCGCGCAAAACTGTTGAATAATGAATGAATGTGTTGATAAAATCTCATTTGCATGCATTTCTATCAAACGCACAGCCCACAGTCCACGCTCTCATCAGCTAGGACAGTAGGATCAGGATCCGCATGCGTTTGAAACAGTGGAAGAATGGCACACAAGTTGCGCTTGTATGTCACTGTTGGATAAGTTTGTAACGACCAACCTGATCAATCTTTTTTGCACAAATACATGTAAATATGTTTTAAACCCATATTCATGAAAAAAGCTCAATTGCATACATTCCCATTACACGCACACCCCACGGCCGGTTTCGTTATATTTGCACTCATCTGGTAGATAATGAATGTGTTGCTTTGAGTTTAGTTTGCATAGTTTATTTAAAACCCTAGCTTAACGCAATAAAATCTCACGGTAAACTCATACAGACTAGTATTTTACAAGAAACGCAAAACAAATTAGGTACACTATCAAATTAACGGAATTTACCTTAAAGTTTTCTTCCCGATTATGATTGATCACTCATCAAATAACACAAATCTGATTTCACATGAAATTTGAATAAACTTTCTCCGCGCATGCATTAACTATCCGGATCTTATTCTTTAATCAAAGAAGTATTAAAAATATAAAGATGTTTGATTCGGAAAAGCAAGAAATTTTATCTCTCGACTGATGCTTAATGATTTTCTATAGATTGAAACTATATAGGAGCAGAAAACAGTGCATGAACAGCATTCAATTAAGATTTTAGAAATTGGTGCGTGTACAACAGGCTATCAAAAAATAATATTCTGTCGGAGGCTTGCTTGTGGTTTGATAGTACGATATATGTGACATATGAGTACATTTTAGAAGCGAACCCATGTAACTTTTGTTTACATCATGTAAAAAAATTATACATGACGACGCGAAATCCTGAAGCATAGTGCATCAGCCAGTCTGCAATCTTGGCAAAAAAGGTAATGTTTTTTATATCTTATTCTAATATGTCGTGTGAATCCAATGTTTGTATAAGTTAGTTGTTGTAAATTCTATAGAAGAATTTTCAAGCACCATGATTTCCACATGATATAAATCAATATACTTTTTGTGACATGTTCAGTGATTCTAGCAAAGCTGTCTACGGAGGCTCAGATGGGCGTGAATAAAATACGCTAGGCTGCTGTCAGTGCTCGGCGCCTAGCGAGCACAAATGACGCACGCATAATAATTTCATTGTAGATGAATAGCATGCAACGAATAGAACGCAAAAGTAAGTATCTTGAATATTGTATGCATTCTTTCTATGATATGAACTATATTATCTTTTGCCGGTTGCTAATGTTTATGATCTTTCTAACACACTGTGGGTAAACTCTCATAGTGTTCACAGGTGGTATAATTGAACGGGCACATTTTAACTCTAAATGACTCGAAACCGGGACAGTGTTACAATTAAATCGGCTTGGAGTGGACGTGTGATTGTGTAGAAAATCAACTTGGTATCACCTTGTATCACCGACATGTACAGTAATAATAATCGGCCTCCAAGTAAAAGCTGCAGGCTTAGGGCCACCGTTTTGGTTATTCGAATTCCAATCTAAGCATACGCAATCGCAGACTATGGGGATCTTATCCTAGTATTTGAATCTCTAGCAAACTATAAGCATCATACTAGTTTGAAACAGATAATTATAGTATTTCATGAAAGTTTCACATGATTAATCAGGGACAAGTGGGGATAATTTATATTCATAAACGTATCCATAGATTATACACTTCTCAAAAAGCCATGCTGTACAAAACCAACCAAACTGTACATCAAAACAAATGGTTAAAAAGCGAATATTTACATAAGGAAATTGGTTAAAATATTGATTATTATTTTAGGATTTAGAATTAACATAATAAATTTGTTTATAATTAATATTTTTTTAGAATGTTTCATGAAAAACAAATTGTTTAACTATGGTTATAGCTTGCATTTTACATTAGCATACATCTGGAAACGCTTTGACATCTGCCGCTGACATACTAATGCACATTCGCTCTTACAATAGATCATTGCTCTGCAGCTCAAGTCATTTGAATGTCGTTAGCTTCATGAAAAAGATAGAATGATTATGCATGCAGTTGATCCGAGTGATTTCAAGTTTGTTTTCCTAACCTTAACTTCGTAGCTCAAATAAATTTTATCCGACTGCCCACATGCGAATTGGGTAGACATTGTTTTTCAACCATTCCGGTATATTGTTTTAAGTACAGCGAGAAATCAATGAACTAAAGTAATTCAAGGTTCGAGCTCCAACGTAAAATGATAAACACAATGTGTGGCCAAAGAAACTTATAGCAGTAGAGTTGAAAGTTTTATTTGCTCATATGTTTCAGTTGCTAAATCACTCGTCCTTGTGCATAAGAATCACTCTATAGGAAGATTAACTGAGGACAAAATCGTTCCCTACGCGTCTATGTACATTTTTATCGACGACCAATTAATTATAAGAGTGATATCCGTCTGAACTCACTGAAACATCACAGAGCGTAAGTATCCTGGATTCCATGTAAAGTTTCGAGTGGTAATTTGATAAAAGTGCATTTAGGGAATTAGTAAACTCACATGGATATAACAAGTTGTGAACTTGAAAGCCCCCGTTGGATAAGGTTGGCACAATGAACCTAATCAATCATATGTGCTCACACACATGTGGATGCGTTTAAATCCCAAAATGCGTATTTGTGGATTTGTGTTTGTGGGCACACCCTATACAAAAGTGTATTACATGTTCACACCTTGCTTATCGTCATTTCCACTGTTTCAGTGTACCCGGATACTGACCGTACTCTCCCTGCCTAATGCGCGCAAACAGCACCAAAGCGGCCATGGTGTGCGTGATGAAAATGCATGCAAATACGGATTTTTCAACAGAGAAATAGTTAGAAAATCTAGGCTTGACATCAAACGGTTGTAAAATTGAAACATTTCCAGAAGTATTCCATTGAAAGCGAGCGACTCTTGGCATGAAGAAGCAAGGCGGAAGTGAGAAAGTAAAGTGTTATTAAGGAATTTCTTATTCGTTAATTCGTTTCACTTGAAGAAAAACTCGCTGAATTCAAGATTTGCAAGCAAGGAAATATGCAGCGCATTTTATCGTGATTATTTAGTCGGCAAGGCCAATGGTGTAGTCAATCAAGCTCCATTCAATTTAATCCAGGCCATTTGATTATGTCTTATAATGATTTTAACCAGTAGACTGATAAACTTTATAAGTTGGTCAACGTTATTAAAGAATAACGTTTACCATAAGAGCGGTTCCACGAGCCTTTAATCTTAAACAACCAACAATCAACATTGGCATGTGTCATGGTGTCAAAATCCGAATGGTGTTTTGATACCGCCTCAAGCTCTAGAGTATAGTTTCTACGTTGTCCCAATTACGCTCCACTGATTTTTAGGGTTGTTTGGCCTTATTCCTGAAAGGCTTTGTGAAAGTTTCAACAGATTATGAAATGTATGAAATATTTGAATATCAAACCGTTATCAAATGGAGTGTTCAAAAGCAAACTTCAGAGCAAGCGGGGAGACAGGAAAACGTAACTAAAATTGAATTTTTTCGGTATTTACCAGATGCACGTGAACTATCAGAACCCGGTAATGAAGTGCATTGAGTGAGTTGTTAGTGACAAAAAACAAGCTTTAGTCGTTGATCCTTTTCAATACAGAATATCTTTGGGCTCGTACCGTAACAAACATCCAAACCTAATTGCTAAGCTCACAGAAATGATCCCCGATGTTTCTTTCTGATGGAGTAGATGGTAGATTGCTTACTAATTGCCACAACGTAAGATGTTTGAAACTAAAGAAAATCGGTTTTACCTTCATGGTTTACGTGCGTTATGTACGCTTGAGGTCCAAATTTGAAGCGTGTGAAGCAAATTTTTTTACTTCAGTAGGAAGAACCAGGATGATAAATACAGATTTTTGAGTTGATCGTCATTTGAACCTAATCTTTAAGCTTCCGAATTTCCAGATTGAGAAGTGAACACTGCGTGATGATTTCTTAGATTCGTATGATATATATATATATATATATATAGGGAAAGAGAAAGAAAAAATATCACTCAATAATTCGATTGATTCAACACACAAACTATGATGTTTGAGATTAGCCACAAGGACTTACATCTGATAAGTTTTCTAACCGAGATAATGGAATTAACTATATTAACGAGTTTCTGAATAAAAACAAGAGTTGAATATAAATTCAATGAAGATAGATTTTCTCCTGCCTGAAACGAAATATCTATTACAAGCACAATGCTGATTATTCACTTTCTATCACTTGGTTTTTGTGTTTCTTAACTTGCACGTGGTTAGCCAGTTGTGCAAAA
The DNA here is from genome assembly GCA_013407085.1 of Atriophallophorus winterbourni. Taxonomy (NCBI): domain Eukaryota; kingdom Metazoa; phylum Platyhelminthes; class Trematoda; order Plagiorchiida; family Microphallidae; genus Atriophallophorus; species Atriophallophorus winterbourni. Next base: position 83,583 of record JACCGJ010000574.1, on the reverse strand, counting down.
AGCGCATATTGTAATCCATCGAAATGCGTCATAAATCTTTCGAGCCTGACCTATCTGATGGCACTATCCGGTCATTTTATGCTGAACGAAATGTGTGATCATGCTTCACCGGTAGGATAGCTACACACCGAGAATATTTTTATTACATTAAAACACATTTTTAAAGCTGCGTTTGCACTATGCAAATGCGCAACAATTTAATATGGAGTACAGTTATTTACGATGAACTAAGCAATCACTTTTATGAAAATAAACTTGAAAACACGCTCTTCTGACGATTCGGTATTAAAACGAGAAGCATTCTAAAGAAGAACGCTTCCAACCAAACCTAGTGGGGTGGAGCATCTATCATTTACATGGCCTGGATCAAATGGCTCGTTCGTCTAACACAGTGGGTGTACATTTTCAATTCGTTTTCAGGGTTACACAATGGGGGTCAATAAATGTTGTTGCTCATATGCAAGAATCTGGCATACTACGATGTCTAATGTTAATGAATAAATCTATGAATTAGCTTACCGTTTTGTGTAAGTCAAACTTTGCCCATGGCACTACGGTGTGTCATGCTGTGGAGATTAATGTTCAGTAAATTTGTTAGCCTTATGTTTACCATGTTAACCAGTTCATAAACGTTCAATGACATACATTCCATTTAATTTTCAATGCTTACTGGCACTATATTTAAATTACATGCAAATCCAAATTTCGGTTCATTCTATATATTCAAGGTAATTCAAGGTTTTTAATGGTCTAAAAAGCAACAAGCTCAACAACAACCATAGGATGGTAAAAATTGAAATTTAAGTGTATAAACAATACAAGAACATAGAATAAACAGTATATAAGTGTTCTGGAAACGAATAATGCAATAAAAATTCGTCTAATTTCGTTTTAAAGTCATGCAAGTTAGTGGCGTGAGCAACGGTTGAAGGTAAACTGTTCCAAGTAAAACAGACACGGACAGAGTAAAAATACCTTCTAAGACAAAGCCTTTCATAAAGGACTGAAAATACATTTAGTTCACAAGATAACGATGTGTTCACGTCTAAAGTTGTTACTGTAAATAAAGTGCACATGAGCAAGGCGTTATTATTTTTCAGACGGCTGTGTGAAAATGGTCGGCACCCAATCCTGGTTTCTTTAGCACGGAGCTCTACTTGTGTTGTGATTTCGCCCACTGGGTATGCTGCGAGGCCGGTCCAGTTAATATTCAAGCTGTTGTTTGCAGCCGCTTTAAACCCGAGTTCTCGGCGAGATTCAAAACTAGACCGTCCTATTGAAAGTCGAATGTCTTTTCCACAGCGCCAGAATCACTATCACATTATTATTGTTGTTGGCCTCCTTCGGTAGATGTCGACCATGGATGTACATCACAATCGTGTGAATGTTCAAGTTTTGCAGCTTTTGGAATGACTAAACAATCCAGCTCGGGAGGAACAATCTCTCCCGCAGCGCTGGCAACGAAAGTCAGAACTCGGTTGTATTGCATCAGTTGCACGCCGGCGGAGTGATCTGCGTTCAGCAGCCAAGAGCTGTATCTGCTCCTCCCCAGCTTGCAGACGACGCTTTACAGAATGCCTCGAATGTGAGCGGTCAAGAACAACTTCTTCCCAACTCGCCGGGTCAATGCCAAGAGCTTTCATATCTCTTTCGCAAACGTCTTTGTACCGCAAGTGCGGTCTGCCCAATGATCGACCGCAACTCACCATAGAGTAGATCTTTCGGAATACCACCATTTTCCATTCTATAGACATGACCAAGCAAGCGCAGGCGGCGCTGTCGCAATAGGGATTATTTCCAATCTGTCCAATAGAAACTGTAACAGACTAGCGATAAATGGAAATTAAAAAACGATCATTCTGGCACCGAAAACCAATTACTAATTATTTTATTGCATACCACCAGACTAATCATTGAACTGAAAGTCGGCGCCATGACCTTGAACTTAACTTCATCCATGTGTTATCGTGAATGGGTTAATTTTGATGTGCAATCTAGTTTCACATCTTAACACTATAGAAATAGAATGATTCTATTTCAATCAAATTCCAAATGATGAAAAAACGTAACATCGTGCTTGTCGCCGCTCATATTGGCCTACTGCCCATAATCACTTATTGCCCAAACTGTTCACATTTTAGAATCAAATCTGTACTTGCTCCACGAACAAGTTCCAGTGGAAGCCGTGCGATGGTTTTATGGTCGAGGCACTTTACATTCAAACAGGTGGAAACCATTTCGCGGAGCTGATTCAATCAACATCGAGATCGCTTACCGCAAATTACTGGCCAGTTCATCTGACGTTGAAACTCAAAAGGTCATAGTACGGAACCACTTGTTCGAAGCCGATGTTTACATGAAAATGTGCTCACCCGTATACTGGACTGGTCAGAAACGCTCACAACAACCAGCTAAAATGGATTGGTGTGATACACCAATGGAACGCGGAGTTTGGTTTAACAAAACCAACTGGATGCCCTTGGATAGTTCAATTGCTGATCAAATCGAAAGAGAACATATAACAGTGGTCATAGATAAAATAAAACAAATGACATCTGGAACATGGAAGAAAAAAGTCATTCATACGCTTGAACTGGATAACTACAAAATTAAATGGATGATCAACGGAGATGTATTTCTTGTAACACGAAAAGCTAGACCGTTTGGTCATGTGAAATTACACGGAGAGCTTAGTAAGTTTTTTGAAGTATCACACATTGCGTAGGTAGTCTCCCAATACAACGCGGTTACCATACTCTGGCGTCTGCTCTCGATCGAGCACTGGATATTACGCATATTTGCTTCGTGGTGCACGGAATCGGACAACAACTCGCAAGCATACGTCACGAATGTTCAAAGTAAGTATTGATTGAAGAACGCAGTAAATTAATATCGTTAATCGATAATCCACTGCCGCACAATACTACCAAAAGGGATCTTGAAAGCTGTTTTGAAAAGTGTAAAAACAGTGTAAACCAGTAGCGCTTGTATGCCACTATTGGATTAGGCTGGTACTACCAACCTGCTCAATCACATGTGTCCAAACAAATGTATAATGTGGTTAAACCCATTACCATGGACGGAAATGCGCAGTGGCATACAAGCGCTACTTGTTTACTATTCCTCCATTGTTTCAAGGGGATGCGGATCCTGATCTTACTGTTCCTACCCGATAAGTGCAAACAGCTCGAAACCGATCGTGTGATGGAAATGCATGCAAATTAGCATTTTAGCTGCCCACATAGTCGGATTGTACATCCAGCTTGACGTAGTTAAATAATACGATGTATGGAAATAATACATATTTCATTGAGTTGCTGTTTTGCAAAAGTAAATAAGTAAAGATTAGCATAACTTAATTGTTTTGTCAAGCTGGAATATAGCAGCTTATTAAATTAGCCGTTGAGGTTAGATTTAACAAACGAGCAGTATTTGAAGTTCTAAAAGTTGATCAAAATTTCACGACCAGTGTAATGGTTGTTGCAAATCATCGCTCAAGTGTATCCGTAACTGGCTGGATATTCTGGCTCACTCTTACACCCAAATTGTGTAATTCCGAAGATAAATAATCTTTTGCAAATTGAATGATGCAAAATTCCGTAATAGATTAAGCGCAGTACCAGTGAGTGTTTAGATTAGTTTCAAATACTCCCATAATGTCCTGATTGATTTCTTTCTTTTTTGTTCGAAGGCTACGAAGCATCTGCAACAAAGTCATCAAGAAGTACTACCCGAAGTTGTCTGAGTCCGGTCAGCGCCTGGAATTTATCCCAGTTGATTGGCGTTCTGCCCTCAACTTGAATTGTGCCACGATCGAAAATGTCACAGTTGGACAAATGCGACCACTGCGTATGTACATAAACAATTGCTTCATCGATGTCCTCTACTACACTTACCCACTTTATCGATCCCAAATTATGGCCAGTCTGAGTTGGGAGCTGATTCGGTTGTTCAACCTGTTCCTTAAACATAACCCACAATTTTTACAAAAAGGTGGAAAAGTGTCGGTCTTGGCTCACTCATTGGGAACCGTAATCATGCACGATATACTACGCACGACAGATCAAAAATTACATTTCAGCGATCCGGATAATGAACAGGTAAGATTTCGAAACACGTTTAATTGAACTAAAGCTGTACGCCTGTGATAAAGTGGCATATTTTCCGCAACTCCCATTCATTACACTATACTTTGAGTATAGCAATTTTCAAGCTATCAAACGGAGACGGTAAAATCTGATTACACGAGACATGAATCAATGGAGAGTTGGTTCATAATACTGCGTAGATGAATTGACAAAGGCATTTCCACAATCAGTGTGTACATTTGACCGGTGGATTATTTACCACCGTGGATCCATTTGACAAGAGATTACCTAGGCGTGAATCCGGCACTTAAATGTTGTATGAGAACTGACTACGGCAGCGTAAAACTCTGTCCAGAAGGCATAAAAACACAAACTATTCACTTTACTATATCAAGGTATCTCCAACCATACGGCTGTGCCATTTGCCCTATGGATCACACTCATTCAATTTTAGATTATATCGAATGCGCGTTCTCCGTACAACCTAAAGCAAATGTTCGATAATTCTGATTCTCAAAGTAACATTGCCACCTGTGTCCAGCACATTTCCACCAAAATATATATTTTGTCATGTGCTGCCAAATGTTCAAAGTAGAAAAATCTAGTTGAAATGAGAAAATATCGAATAATTGCATTTTAGTGAGGGAATGACACAGAACAATGTTTGCAAGAGGATAATATTGAAAGTTTCATACAAAATAATATTTTGTAATCGTCAGAAGTTGGATCATATTGCCTGATCTTATTTAAATCCATGAATATTAGCTCAAAGTAGAATTTCTGTAATCGAGTTGGAAAGAATACAGAAAATGTTTAGGTATTTTTTGTTTAAAGTCAGATGTTTATTAATAAGTAGTATATGACGTTCGACAAGCAGGACGGAAGCATGTTTAGGTATGTTCTCTTGGAAAAGCGTGAAGGATATGATAAGCGCGTTTCTTACATGAAAATGACCGGAGTGATCCTCATCGTTTTGACTGCTGTAAAGTTGCATCGTTTCAAACTACGTCACAATGTTTTCATGTATTGAGTGTTGTGAACTTCGAATGACAGAATATATGCACTTTATACGTTATACATTAAACCCCGTAATAGGTTTTAAAATACGTAGCGGATTGCAACCTAGAAGAACGAAGACGAAAGAAAAATGACCTTATTCTTGCACACGAATTTTCAACAATTAAATTAATTATTCACAAAATTAAGAAAAAAAAGTAGGAATTCACGCAAACCTGATTCAAGCAGTGCGGCATAGTAAAGACTGTACATGGGCTGATATATTGTCAGGTTACCCAAGCCTAGTCAGACCTGAGAATGAAATTAGAAAATGAAGTTAGAAACTAATGACGAGGAACGCCCAAAATAAGTTATGTAGTAGACGAATTACTATAATAACGTCCCATGAGGGTATGAGAAAACGCACGGGACAATAAAGATTGTATGGCTGTATCCAAAACGTGTACAACGGTACAGAAGAGTTGCCCCGTAGCACGCGTGAACCAGAAACTACAAGGTCAATAGTTGCTACAGTTATCAAATTGCCAGGCGCATCGTCAACTCTGAAACAGCCATTGACTGGTTAACCACAAATCGTGCCAAGTAACCAACAATAGAGCTTCTGAATTTATTAGTTCTTGAATAAAGGATAAATCTTGTCTTCGGGTGGATGAGAAAGATACGTAAGCAACAAGGGTCATGTGCAGTGAAGAAATGATTTTGACTAGTCTGTTGCCTTCACGGAACTGACGATCGATAATAGTGTTTCGAATTAAATCCAACGAAACAACTCAATCTTGAGATAACCTTAATATCTCTTATGATTAGCTACTACATCATTCAAAAACCGAGCCATTAAACGCAAGACGAAAATGATGCTGAGCTAAACATCGCTGTCCAGTCATGTTGGAGAATATCATTTTGTTGCTCTTCTGAGGATTAAAAGATACACCAATCGAAGATGACCATGGACCAATATGTGTAATCATTGATTCTAAAGCATGTTGGTCGACTCGACTATCGTGGATCAGTGCAATGGAAACGTCAGCGTACTTAATAGTAAGTGCAGAAGGGTTACAAGGAAGATCAGAGATGTAAGTAGAAAATAAAAATGGTGAAATTATTGCACCCTTCAGGACATCACCATATTCAATAGCAGCAACATCTTTTTAGTATGAATATGAAAGTGCATTATTCACTTCTCGCAAAGTTGTGCAATTCCTGTGTTGATCGGTATATTTGCATTTTATTGACATTCGACTTAATACAAACTTTTTCTTTGTTTCACATATTTCAAGCATATTCTTCGAGCATATTCGCGTAAACTTAAAACCAAAATCATTCTGTAATGTTAGGCAACTGACATTTCAATGTCAACTACTACTACTACCAGTGTTTATGTACAGAGCATTGAGGATCGAGTTTTAAATTAAAAAATACATTTTGGATTGTGACAATGCTTCTTATGGCTTATGCTGTATTTTTAGTCACCCCCTACACCGTCTTCTGCGTCAACCAGTGAATTGTCAAGACAAATCGAACAAACACGGACCGAGTGAGTGCGATTTGTCAGAATATATGCGAATAATCAATCGATAATCAATTTCAATTAGATGTTATATAGCATCAGTGATAGACGTCAGTAATTGTGAACCCAGCGATTGAAAAAGAGCAATTTATTCAAAGTTATACTTGAGTGCCACTTTTAAATAGGGCTCTTAAAAAGAACCTCCATGCTGCTCGATGTGAGCGCAATATTATATTGAATAATACGTTTTGTTTATTGTACCCTAGTGTAGCATCGCTTATTAAGCAAAACGAGTTCACGATAAATCGCGAAAGAATGAAATACTGATAACCAAGCGCTGTGGGTAAGACAACCTGAACAACACAAATGCTCGCAAAATTCTTTTGAACGTATTATTGGAAATAAATCCACGATAAGAAAATGATAATTTATGATAGGCAATAAAATTTTTTTACCAAAGTGTAGCTTTATTTTTTGTTTAAACAGAAAAGGTTTCTTGAATGTCGCGGAGCAGCTAATCTTGCTTCACATCCAAAAAATATTGCGTTCATTTGAAAAAATCAATAGCTCACGTGCGCATGTCAAAATGACTTAGCAACAATAATATAATTTTGAACGTGTAAGCAATAAAGTTGGCGCTGATCTGTCAGAAATTATTTTATTAATTCATAGATTTGAAGATTTATGGTTACAAGGAGTGGCAATCGGGGAACACTGTTAAATCAAATAAACATGAAATGTAATTTCAAACACGCGCGTCTCAAAAGTAATCGAAACCAAGCAAAATCAATGGACTATAGATATTGGCGTATCAAATATTTATATAAATTTATTCGTGGACAAGCAATTAGATTACGCAAAAGATTGATAGCTAGACCGACAATTATATAGATCGATCGATCGACAGATAAATAGAGATATAAATGGTTCCAACTTGACAAAAATAGATTATTTCCAAACGAAAACGCATTTATGCGTCCGAGCGACTGAGCAGTGCACATCGATCTGAATGTCGTAGAAGAGATTGTTAGTCTATAGTTATTCATAGTTATGTTACATGTTGTGGAGTAGGAGATGATGATTTGCTTGCGATGGGAATCCACGGTCGATATCGACTGACGGAAATCAACAATAATTACCATAATGCAAAGAAATTTGAGTGCAATAGGTTAGAGCAGGTTTTGGGTAACATTTCACTCGACACAGAAGCTTCGTCAGACCAAGGGTGATGGTCAGGACATGGAGAATTATTAAGTAGTAGTCAACCCCCACAACTGATTTGACCTTACCGCCAAACAGCCTATAGTACGCTTACGGTGTGTCACGTCTCGTAAGCATGACAAGGATCACTGGTCGATTTGCCTACTAGTGTGTATCCACATCAATATAATACAAGTGAACACGGTCAAGGTCGGCTGACACAGCGGCCCACGTGCTTAAAAGTACATAACTAACGGGGCTAAGGTTAAGCTATTTTTGAAGAAAAACAAAATCTAATTAAATAGTAGGTATAAGGTGAATAACCTCGCATCAGTGCCGAGTGCCAGATTTTGAAGCTTTCTGCCCCATCCACCTTATTAACCACCAGTCGACCTGCCTTGGCAATTTCGACCGCCTCCGCGTGTAGGCGTTCCCTATACGGTTTAATATTGCGTCTCAATACCATAGATTTTCTCAAAGCAAATAATACATTTTTTCAGCACAATGCGTGACAGATTAGGTTTGACATCAGGTCGGAAGTGTTGAATCATGGGAAAAGTGTAGCCGAATACTTACGCATGCGATGATATTTTGGCGTGCATTTAAAAACAGTTGGAATTGAATTAAACCTGAATGGAACACGTCAGAGTGTGGAAACATCTGTAGCGGAACATCTCTGCCCAGTAGTCAAAAATTGAATTTTGCAGTAGTAACAGAAGTCCATTATACAATCCCCCAAATAAAGGGGATATTGGTTTTCAGCCGAGGATATAAACTAGCGATGGAAGACGTAGAATGACTTGATAAAATGGTTTGTTCTCCATGTTAGAATAAAATAAAAGATGTCTTTGTAACGATGTCGTTTATTTTGATGTCGGGCGGTCGTCAATTATAATGACAGCATGCAACCACCTACAATTTCATTGCTATGCTTACTAGGTAAGGCAACTCTATTCTTGGAGAAAAGACGTGTGAATACTGTACAAAGATTTTATCTGATTACCAAGAGGGGTTAGACGAAGCAACTAAATGCGGTGAGTGATTGGCCACAAAAACATTAATTTGATCAAGAATTACACAGTAAACTTATGTTTAAACAATGTTCTTTTCCAAATCATTAGGAAGAGTGGCTATCCAATCAAAACATTTTATTATTCTATTACGGTTTCGAAATGTGCTAAGCCGTTTTGGTCAACTGTAGACAAACGCATGACACCGGTAGTGATATTTAAATGTGGGTTATGTGAACGACAACGAAAAAAACAATATCATATTTTTCTTCACTCTCTAGTAAATGAATGAAGCATTTTTGATTAACCGAAAATAATTTCAAGATTAGAACATATCTGCGTATTCCATATGTATTGATTTCACCTATCCATTTTAGTTTGGTAAATTTGGAGCTTCAATTAATACGCAATGCCGCTCATGAATCGCAAATCGCGAGTGAAACCGGCATAAGAGATCAAAGTGCAGATGAAGTAAGATTGAGATGTGATGAAAAACCCTTGAAAATATATTTTGCTTTACTTTCTATTCCATATGATTCGAACAAAATATGCACGAATGGTCAAGATTTGCTAATTGACAGCTAAAATGGTTGCGTGTTATATTAAATAGAAAGTAATAAATCCATTAATTCACACGATGTTTGCACAGGCAGCAAACAGCTAGAACATCGGTTGCTTAATTATTTAGATATGCTTGATTAATTCATTAATTATTCTCAGCGTTTAACTTTCAAAAAATAACATTAAATGTCAGCAAAAATATATGTATTTCCAAAGTATTTTTTGATAATTTTGACCCACAGGGTTAACTTACCCTTCCCATCTTGAACCTATTGAAATTCTAGTGATTCCTTGTCAAGTTTACTTCAGATCCAGACGAGGAATCGTCAGTTTTAATGTTATATATTTCGCGTCAAATGTTTTTTATTTACTAGTTCCAAGAATCAATTAGTATTTCATCGATATTTTATATTGAATTCATTGTCACCGGCAGAATTTTGGGTTTAGCTATTAAATAGCATTCCTCTTCAAACTTACCACCATGGATTCAAAATAAAATTTGCTTTTGGAAATGGATTGAAATATGTTTGGGACCGATCGTGTATTCATAATTTGAGTGTAAAAACTACTCCAACTGATTGCACTCAAATTTCCTGGCATTAAGATATGCTTTTCTTCGTTAATGTTTCAAATGATTCACTGTATCTTGAATGTTCAGTGTTCACGTTGGTATTGTAGAGTTTCGACTTGCTGTCAACAAATAAGACGGAATATTCAATATAAAGAGATCGTATATGTATGAAAGCACAAGCCTGATCTAGGCAAAGTGCCGTACAGTCAGAGATCGTAATAGGCTTGACCCGTTTAACCCGTACAGTGCTATCTCAGCGAAAGTGATGAACCATCTTCGCTTGGATATCAAGTTAGGTTCCCCTTACTGAAATTGTCGTCCATGCTGAGTCGCGTCTCGTATCTAACAGCATTTCGGTTGACGCCACACTGCTATTTCCTCCGAATAAGCAAAACGTACACCAAGCATCCAAATGGTTTGACCCTGGTTGAAAATAGATACGAGATAAGCGCTATGAATGAAGGGATGATTTAGCAGTAGAGACAGTCGTTGCGATCAATCAATTGATGGGTCGCTCTTAACCCCACAGTTAGGAAAACAGAACAAAGCCGGAATGGAACGCTTCAACTGAATTCTAATGTATGGTGTATAAGGCCGTGGACATGGTGCTTATTTATAGGACAAAAACAACTTCATAAAATTAAGGTGCAGATCAGCCCCGGAAAAGTCGATTACTGAGGTAGAAAAAGCACACACAAAAAACTGACACGTAGATGAGTGCATAGCGGGTGAGCCAAAAGATTTAAATCTCTCCGATAAATGGGAGTTCGTTTCCAGGGTTTAAAATGACTCAATTAACAATGAAAGGATTGTTGAAATAAACATTTTTATTAAACACGCAAGTTACATATATAACAGCTTACAGTCCTTCGTGTCAAATATAGAGTTATTAAGCAAAAAATGAACAATAATGCAGCCAAGTTGTTCCTTATTTATTTCAGTAATCAATTTTAAAAAATATTTAAATCCTGATACGTCGCTCACACATGAATAAAGAATGTCACTTGATTCACGTTCGTTTTTGTTACCCCTATTCCAGGCAAAATCATATTTATCAAGCCTGAGGAAGCCCGCAAACTGGAGATCATTGCCACAGGTACGTACCAATGATTGGGACAGAGACTACGCGTAACAAAGATCATTCACCACCGATATATCTACAAACATCAGGATCTACTTTGAGACGGGTATAGATAGACTGGGTTTTTATAATCCATTTCAAATCATTAATTTGATAATGCATACACACACGTAATACTCTACTATTTGTTAATCTGTATGCTTGTTCTACCATAACTCCGCCAAGGACGGTCCCAAGCCCGGATGAAAAAGGAGAAAGGTTAAGAGTGGGGCTAGCTACCCCACCTTGTGAAAATCTTCTAGCTACAGAAACGCCAACAAGAATACTAACAGAGAACACGGACCGGAGAGAAGATGGAACCCCAGCTGGAAGATGTATGACGTCGGACGGCGAAAGCCATAGTCATCTGGAAGCTGTCAGGCCGATGACCATCGTCTCCACCAGGACCACCACTAACTTCGCCACAAGGAACGTTCGGACCATGTATGAGACTGGAAGGACAATGAAAGTAGCAACAGAGATGAGGAAGTATAACCTCACCGTATTAGGAATCTGCAAGTCAAGATGGATTGATCATGGGCAGATGCGACTGAACTCGGGCCGCGAGCAGAAATATGCCGCACACACCAAGGGAGCTGCCCTAATGTTTCCAAGTTGGCTGAGAGAGCGCTCATTGAGTGGGAGGCGCACGGACCACGGATAATGACAGCCTCCTTTGCAAAAAATAGGATGAACATGGACATAATTCAGTGCTACGCTTTGACGAACAACCGTGAAGAGGAGGAGGATTTTTACCACAGACATGTCAACCATCATACAACACAGACCAAAGAACAACACTGTCATTGTAATGGGTGACTTCAACGCCAAGATTGGTAGTGACATTAGAGGGTATAAGGAGATTAAAGGGCAGCAAGGGCTGGGCGAGATAAATGTCAATGGGGAGAGATTCGCCGACCAATGCGACGCAAGCAATCTGGTCATCGGATGAAGTGTTTTTCATCACAGAAGGATACACAAGGACAACTACTTCAAACACACCGGATATACTGCCAACTGAAAACGATCTGCCAACCAGGTGCTGTGCACCCACGAAGTAAGAAATCCGCAGCGCCATTAAGCAATTGAAGAACGGCAAGGCTACAGGACATGACTGCATCCCGGCAGAAGCGCTAAAGGCGGACGTCTAGACCAGTGGGGAGCTCCTCTACCCAGTCTTATGCAAGATATGGGAAGAAGAAGTACCAGCTAAGTGGAAAGAAGGCTACCTCAGCAAACTCGCCAAGAAAGGCGACCTCAGTTCCTGCTCCAACTTTCGAGGGATTACGTTGCTGTCCATCTCGGGGAAGGTGTTTAACTGCATCGTGCTGAACAGAATAAAAGACGCTGTTGACCCGCATCTTCGTGAATAACAAGCCGGCTTCAGGAAGGAGAGATTGCAACCATGCGCATCATTCTACAGCAGTCCGTGGAGTGAAACTCGTCTCTCTACGTCAACTATGAGAAGGAGTTTGACAGCGTCGACAGACTGACACTCATTAGACAAATGAGACACTACGGATACCAGAAGTCATATGAATGGATGACCCGCATAATAGTGCATGGCAGACAATTCACTCACATTTTCGAAGTGAGAGCCGGAGTGAGGCGAAGCTGTTTACTTTCTCCATTCCTGCTCCGGCTGGCCATAGACTGAATCATGAAGATATCGAAAGAACAGAAGCGGAACGTCATCTAGTGGACACTTTGGAAAAAGATGGACGACCTCGACTTTGCCGACGACCTGGCTGTTCTCTCCCACACCCAACAATAGATGGAAGAAAAAAGACTAATATCGTTGCGGTCAACTCACCTAGAATGGGCTTCAAAATCAATAGAGGCAAGAGCATGGTGTTCAAGACCAACCCATTCAGCGGCACTACGCCTGAATCAAGCTTGTGCTTTCATAACATACCAAGGCGAGGCGCTGGAAGAGTTGGATAGTTCCACCTTTCTCGGCAGCATCCTTGACAAGCTTGGAGGAACAGATGCAGCCGTTAGAACCCGCATCGGGAAAGAACGAGCAGCCTTCCATCAGCTGCAGAGCATCTGGAGATCCATCGAGATTAGAATTACTACCAACACCTGGCTCTTCAACACCTTAGTAAAGCCAATACTACTCTATGGAGCAGAGACCAGGAGAACCACCTTCACCACCATGAATAAAATCTAGGTCTTCGTCAACGACTGCCTCAGGAATATCCTGAAGATCCCCTAGCCCGACAAGATCAGCAATAAAGAATCGTGACAACGAACGAAGCAGCAGCCTGTTGACAAAGACATCCTTCAGAGAGGCTGGTGATGGATTATCTATGCCCCTGCAAGCCTGCATCAAACCTCACCAGACAATCCCTCACCTAGAATCCCCAAGGAAAAAGAAGATAGGGCGACCTATAAATATCTGGCACTGAGACCTGGGTGCAGACGTCAAGCAGATGAGCAAGACATGGAGACAGCTGGAGATTCTCATCCAGAATCGTGATGCCTGGAGATAGCTGATTGGCGGCCTACGTCCCAGACGGGACGAAAGGCGGAAGTTGTCCTACCATAAAAATTGTGAATTCGCTTTGATTGCACTCAACCCCTTCCACAGGAAACAACAGTTTTAAATTGGGTGATACTGGATGTGTTTTAATGATAATGCACATTTCGTCATCAAGCCTTACACAACCATCTCAGCACTTTGATCAAGGGGTACAGAAAGGTGAGTTGAACGGAAGTAAAAAAGTTGCTACTGAGAAAGGGCACCGTCCTTGGAAACTCTTTGACACCTTGTGCAACCACTCCCAGCTAAATATCGGCTACACCAAAACTGCAGTCATGTAGGATTGGCAATAAATTTCACTCGATATGTGGGTCAAAAATTAAAATTGCGACATAAGAACCAGCAGAGGGATTTAGAAGAATCGTTTCGAAACATTTACAATGAAAAACAAAGAAATTGATGTCGAAACGCTCCAAGTGTAAGTTGCAAGATCTGTGAACACTAAATAACGAACAGTTGATACCCGAGATAAATGTTTCTTTCGGTATTACAAATTCTTGTTAAGCAGCCAAGTAATTTATCAATTTGTATATTCAATGTGTACAGAGGTTAATTCTGTCAAGTAGTAAAGTATCCTTGTTGAGCCAGGGCATTGATGCTTGCAATGCATCGAACATTGCTGGGTTAATCACAGTGCGAAAAAGCTCTTGTGAAAATGTCTCGAAATTCCAACATCAATTAGCAACTCAAAACAATGCACTCACATGCAATACTTTGCATTTAATAATTGCAATTCCATATACGTGTTAAAACTCGAGTCATTTGAGAAAATGTAGTATTCAAAATTTGGAATAAGAAAGAACAAATTTGGTTTGAAAATAATCTCACACTGTAGACCGCAAAATTAAAATCACATTTTTTCCACATCAGCTGGCAAACCTTTTTCTGATTGGTTCCCCACTGGGCTTGTTTATCTCGCTCAATTCCTTGCCACCTTCACACAATCGACCAGCGGTGTCGAACATATCGCTCGCAAGTTCCCGTAATTCATGCTCGTTGGACAGTCATCATAGAGCGACGCCCACGACGCCCACGTCTACAAACTACTTCAATTTCAATCAGGAATCAATCGAAGCCGGAGCAATGGATTTGGGTGTCTCGGATCCGGAAACGCTGATACCTTTTTTGGCCTGTCGCAGGTTTTACAACATTTTTCACTCCTACGATCCAATCGTAAGTTCGAGAACGGTTCCTGAAAGCGAAAAAAAAGTATTTTTCACTGTTTGTAACTCGAGAAATTAATCGTTGACAGGTTTATTCAGCAAAGAAGAATGACCGAGAATTCGCCTAGGATACACCGTAAATACCATTTTTCATGAAAGTCACATGTAATACAAGTAAATTTGAACAGTTTAAGTTAATTACGCTTCGATGATCATTTAATGTAGTAGTCTGAAAATGATTGCTTGCATCGACATTTATTCGGTAGGCAATATTCTCTACAGAAAAATTTGCTGTGATGAGATTACCACTATCTCTGGACTCCGAGCCCAACTATGTGCATCCATCGATATTTGATAGTAGCTACCTTGAACTCCGTATAAATATCAGGACCACTGAACTTTCTATTGTCATTTTGGTTTCAGTTTGCATCACTTACTTGGATTGCGTGCGGTAGGGCGGAGGATTCAAAATTCAAGATTTATGGTTAAAAAAGCAAATTGCTGTACAGTACCATAGGATATACGTATAAAAAATTAAAAAAAATCGTTACTTGTATGATCATATCCATGTTCTTCATAGGATGATCAAAATAATCCCCAATTGCGACACAGAATATTATGTTCACAATGCTTGTTATGAGATGAATCCGAAAAGGTATAAAATATCCAGATACAACAAACTGGGAGTGAAGTAGATTCAAAAACGTAGGAGCGCCAAAATATACGTCCGTACGCGGCAGATGTCGGTCGGAATGGATAAAGTACGAAATCAATTTAGACCCAGTGAATTTGTCAATGATACTCCAGTTGTTATGTAGTTTATAATAAAGATCACGACAATACAACATTTCACAAAGCACTGTCACCGCTTTTATACCGAGCATGTGTTCTCATGAATCAGTTTATCATAAAAGCTTTCAAGTGTGAAATGTCTCACTTTAGAGACCTAAGGATATTCAAGATCTGGAACGGACTACCTCTCTCGTATATTTAAATACCTGTTGTAATCTAATAAGCTATTTACTTTTTATAAAAAAACAAAAGCTTGCAGTTTCAATTACTTGTGAACATCTGAGGATGATTCATGTGGAAACCAAAGATGGCTGCATATAATGAACCTTACAACTGAGACAACATGCAATACAAATAATCTATTCGATATTTCAAATTCACTTGATACATTTCACAAAAATACGTGTTTTTTTACAGGCATATCGTTTGGAGCCATTGCTGTTGAAACATTATGCTCAAGTGAATCCCTCAGTGCTTCCTAGCCCAGTGGACTTCCTCGGAAAAAGTCGTTCGCGACACCGAAAGACTGGAACGTTTTCATTGTATCGAGACCAAAGATTTGAGAGAACGAACGATGTTTCGATAACGGATGACTCACAGTCGATAAGCTCGCATTGTGCAGAAGATGAAACAATCCCGGATGAGCTACTATCAGTGAGTGGAGAGAGCTCTCAGGGAAGCAGCTCAGAACGTGAAGAATCGACAGTAAGTATGCCTAACCATGGACGTGCTAATGATAACAGAGGGTGTAATTAACAGTGGATATCGGCAACTTGCTAATTGCATATTCAAATTCGTTTATCTTTACTTAAGATCTCACTCGAAGCTCTCGAGAAACATTCATTTTTCCATTTTGACTTTTAAAATCTTTCAACAAGTAAAAGTCATATTTGGCCATGCATTTTGGTGCCCTTGCAATATACTTAGCTTACTGAGAGACCATTGGCATCCATTGGTGTGAATTGGTTTTAAACTTCACACCATGTTTATTAACACTAACAATAACGAATGCAGTATGCAACCATGTTTAAGTTCTTTGCAACATATCAGTTGTAAAAGGGAGCTTGAAATTTGCTATGAAAATAATCGTACCGTGCTAGGAAGCAATACAATCGGTTCGAACGAAATTCCCTGGCATGTAAAACTAGCACATTATTGCATAGTGGTATACGATTGATGACATTCCCTCTTGGAAGAACGATAAGACCTTAATAATCAATGATCGCAATATCCGCATTGTCAGGCCACGGTTGTTGAAACGAAATACTATGTCAAAACATTTTTGCAAGGTCCATCACAATGGTCTGTCATGATGGCTATTAAGCTGATGCCACTTCGATCGGATAAGAGTTCAGATTTTAATGATCAGTAAATTATTCATTTACAGATTCATTCATAGATGATATGCGGGTGAGAAGACTGTGAAGTACAAGACCCACAAAAATGTACATAGGGTCGGTTGGTAAAAATGATCAAAAATATTGTTAGAGATTATTGTCAAACGTAAAACATACTTGTCCATATGGGCATCGAGTGACTGTTTAAAAGCGTCAATGGTTTCAGATTGTATCACGTGAGTAGGTAAACTATTCTACATTTGTACACTGCAAACAGAAAATGCGTATTGGTGGCAGTTTTACTTGATATGCTGTTGGTATCGTTTAGACGGGTGACCACGCAGATGTGTGTTGTGGAAAGATATAATAAATGTCTGCATGGATGGGTTATTTGATTAATCACTGTCCAAATGAAGATTAGTGCTCCTCGTTGTCGGCTGTATTGGACTAAATGCAATTTCAATCTTCTAAGACACGTAGTGTAATCAGAAAGTAAAGAGGCAGTAATAATGCTGTCATACAGCATTTGATGAGCTTAGGTCGTCACCAGGGGCTTTTCCATTCGCTAAGCGGTCGATTGCCCTATTTAGCTTATCAAGAGTAGGGGGAGTGTCTAGATGTTCAATGGTTGGTAACCGCTCAACATTTTCAAGTGCATGCGGTAAAACCGTACTGTACCTAGAGTAGAGAGGAGAAGTGCTCTAACCATCTTTCGATCCGTTGGGTTTTGTCGACAATCGGGTTACCAGATACATACTTAATGGAAGCGGTTTTAAGTTTGTTTGGAACTATGGCTCTCTTGATACCATGAGAGACCGGTGCGAGGACCAATACTTGTGACTCGTATATACCTCTCACAGGATATCAACCATACTTTTACCGTGCATTTCACGGGTAATTCAGGTTGACAATCAGCATGAGCAATACCAAAGTCCTTCGTTAAAGGACTGTATAACATCAAATCATCACTGTTCGAAACTGTCAGCTTGAACCAGTACATCATTTCACATATCTTGACAACACCATTTCGGATAACCACTCGTTAGCACGGTGATTGATATGCTACTACTCGTTCACAAAACTTGTTTGAATGCATGTTCCATTCGAGTTGTAGGCACCTCTTCCCAGTTTGTTTGTGCTTACTCTTCTATAGAAGCCGTAGCAATTTAAGTCCCACCCTTCCCCATCTTTTAGGATTTTACTTTTTCATGGTTGTATGGCAGTTAAGCATTCGGTACGTGCTACCGGTGTATTGCTGTCTTTGATGATGATGATGATGATGATGATGGATTGACAGAGCAGCTGACATTCTCTCCCGTTTGAACTCTCGCGTCGGACTTAAAAGATGATAGTATACAGAACGTGCATACTGTACACATTAAAACCTGGACAATCTACACGAGACGTGAACGGAAGCCGAATGCTTCCGCAGTATTTTGAACATATCATGGATGAATAAAGTAACGAATGCAGAATTGATTTCTAAAGCTGGTCTACAAAGCATGTTCACCTTAATACGACGGCGCTTCTTAAGATGGCTGGGTCATGTGTACAGAATGGGGCATTGTCGTATTCCAAAAATCTACTCCATAGTGAGTCGAAATTAGAAAGTAAACCGTATTTGCGGTACAAAACGTTTGAAAAAGAGTTTCGAAAGCTCCTGACGTTGATCCTACGAGTTAGGACGAACTTGCTCTTGACCGCTCGCTTTGGAGGCACTGTGTAAAGCGTCGTCTGCAAGCCGAGACAGAGCAGATACTGCTCTCGGCTGGTAATCATAGATCACACCATAAGTGTACAACTGACATCGATCGTCCGAGTAATGCTTATTGCTCTGAGCGCTGCGGGAGAGATTGTTTCTCCCGAATCGGACTGTTTATTCATTCGAAGCTGTGGAGCATGAAAAATTCATGCACTTATGATATTTATTCACGGTGGACATCGATCGAAGGAGGCCAACAATTGCATCAGAATATCTAGTATATCGAGAAACTACAGTATATTATAAGATAGCGAAGAAAACCATACGGCAAATAACATGTCGTAAAAGTATCAAATAATTCTCTCTGTAGATCGTAGATTTATTGAAATAACCTTGAAACTGTCATTTTCTATACTTCAGAATAAATCACTGGCACAACTATCAATCTGTTTCTTTTATAGCCGAAACGAAGTTTGAGCACAGTCACATCCAACGTGGTATACAGGCAACACAAGTCACGAACATGTGAGTTACACTTTCGATCGCATTTCGTATGCAACAGCGAAAATTTGGCTAATGTGCTAAAACTCCTCCGGTTGTAAGATCATCTCGGGGCAAGATTCAAGATTTATGGTGAAAAAAGCAAATAGCTGTACAATACCACAGGATATACATACAATAATTAAACAAAACGTACTTTAATGTTTGCGTGCATGTGTTTCAAAGGAGGAGAAAAAGTAATTATAATTATAACACGGAGTGAGGAAATTTTGATCGAAAATATATGTTTGGTTAATTTGTTTTCAATGTGTGTGTGTGTAAGAAGGAAGCACTAAGGGATTTCTGTAGACTGGGGAGAATACGGTAGTTTGTTGCACAAACACTACGCATTAGTGTATACACAATTAATGCTGGTTTTGATATGTAACGATGATGTACAGATGGTGTCTATTGAATTACATAAAAATAGAGTTAGAATCCACCAGCATGATATCGATCGAATTGAATGTCAATTAGTAAATATTAGATAATCTCTTTACGTACAACCGTAAAACCTGCGGAGCCATATTTTATATCGATTTACGTTAGAAACTAGCCCCGAAAATTTCACGAGGCATTAGAAACTGCTGGGTATATCATCATGAGTATAGAACACGTTGTCTGCAGAAAACTAATATCGTCGATCACGCATACAGGGAAGTAAATGTTCTTTAGATGAGCGAGTGTATTTCATGATTGATGAATGGAGATCACACAGAAAAGAAACGTTTTTGGGTAAAGAGATGTAGCACTCCTGGATCGGAACTCAAATTGATGTGTAGATATTAATAGCATTTTATTCATCAGAGTTCATCTGTTCATAAATTTAAGGTAAGATTCATCACGAATATTTCGCTCTCATGCTCAATCGTGGGAAGTAATACAACTCCCTCTTGTGAGACAAGGATTAATGACCTTGACATGTCGAAACAATTAGTTAAGTAATGTGACAATTATTACAATCACTATCATGCACCTTTCTCATACATTAATTCCACAAATTATTTCCAGTCAAATTATTCAGCAAGATGGTTACCAGACGATCTTCGCACGTAACCAACCTTGGTCCACAACTAAAAAAGCAGTTTCCTGAATCCGAAGTGAAAGGCAAACGATTGAAATATCGTGTGGATTACGAGTGGCAAAAATCGTTCTCACCCTTGGCGGTGCTCGGAGCACACTACAGCTACTGGCGGAGCGAAGAAGTTGCCTTTTTCATTCTGTACCGGATATTCGGGCATCCAGACGATTTGGAAACGCCAAACAAAAATTGAAAGGCCGAGCATATTTAACAAACGAATCGTAAAAATCCTGTTTGAGTTAAGGAGGGAGGTAATATTGAAATTTATAGAAAAATAAATGGGTATGAAACAAGCTAACCGTAACCAGCGCTCTTGTTTGACACGCTATTTGCGGCCTTAATAAACTAAATGCCTTCCAGTGATCAGACACATTTGTAGAGGAGATGTTCAACGAGAGAATACCTACATCCTACACTTATTATGTACCTTTCTTGACACCACCGTTCGACTGACGTTTGGCAAATTAACACACTTTAAATAACACTAATACCGAAAAGTGGACATAAATAACAGAAACGTAAACTCTGGATAAAATAACAGATAATCGATTTCCTAATTCCGTAATCTGCTCACCTCACCAGCACTTGAACCGAATAGTTCTTAGATAATTTCTATATATAATTTATAGATTTGTTACCGAAATTCCAACTATGATAGACAAACGAACGAAAACAGATGCATAATTTCGCAAGACTCTGATGTTAGCATCCAGCCTTATGATGAACATTCAAATCCGCGTAATTAATGTCTAAACCTTGCTTCAGCACGCACCCAGCAAATACCGTGATATCATTGATGCAACGGTGGCATTCAAGTATAACCTTGTTTACCATTTATCCACTGTTTCAAGGCCCAATGAACCTAAACTTACTGTCTCCACCTGATGATGACAAACAGCCAGAAACCGGTAGTGGTGTAATTTTGGGGGATGTGAGCAACACATTACTTCAGCCTATCATTAATTAAGCAAAATCCACATTTCTTCCTAAACTGTAAAGCAGAACAAAACGGGGGAAACAAAACCAGCGGTGCTGCACACTCCATGATGAGTAGAAATACAAGTAGTATCAACAGCATTGAGTTGGCAGTTTTCAACGAGGTTTTAAAGTTTCGATCATGAAATTGCTAAACGATTCTGCGTCAAGTCAATGATAGCCTGTGTTGCGTTGTTACTCACATCCCCGAACCCGTATTTCAATGTCAGTTTAGGGCTAATTGTCCTCATCGGTTAGAAAAAGCAACATTACGCTAAGGGAACAAAAGAAAGCAGGTTGACAGCCGATACAATTAACTATGTGACACTGAAACTTGTCACACAAGACATCTTTCTTCGTTGACCGCGCAGCAAGCCAAAAGATAGTGTGAGACATTACCACAAATAAGCACACAGTAAAGGGAGTTGATCAATTACTATTGGCATTCGTACATTTCAGGTAACGAAAAATTACGCAGCAACATCACAAGTCTGAATAAAGGCAACAATCAAAGACGTGGGATAAGATAGTGTCAGGTTGTCCAGGCCTAGACAGATATAGAAAACAGAAAAACTTATATTGAATCTTCAGCATGTTTCCCCATATAGCTCATCAACTTAGCACCGTTTTAGCTACATAGGAGAGAAATACCGCTTAAATACACACCCGTACAGAACGTCGCAAGAACCTCGACGATCCTGTGTTAGGACATCAAATCATTCAACAGTGTTCGGTGGTTATAATTCCCGTATATAAATCTGCATTGTAGCTAGGCTGCATTGACGTTCAATTGTGTCGCACTTATGTACTGCACCGGTGACCCCGTGCTAAATTTAGTTGAGAACTGTACTCATTTTCACGAGAAAACACGCTGGAATCTTACTGTCATTATTTTTAAATATCTGTCTAGACCTGAGCAACCTAACAGTCGCTTACATAGAGACAATTCAAATGCGGCACTTCACCTGGGTCCCAGGTGTACAGCTTCACTTCCTAAAGAAAACCCGAACGGTAACGATAGGAGAGAGGGGAATCTACGTACATTTTCCTAACAGTAACCATGTTCCTCCCGAATCGGACTGTTTAGTCATTCAAAAAGTTGCAAAACATGAAATTCATGTGATGTGATGTACATCCATGGTCGACATCGACCGACGGAGGCCAACAACAACAACCATGCATAGCGTAAAGTCTAATGTATAAATCCACACTAAAAGTTACGCGAATTTTGTCCCTGGATGCACTCAACCCTGAGCACCGAATTCTTTTTGGTTTATGACTTTTTGGAACGTCGTTGAAATGTTAAACTATATTTTCATGGCAATCACCATATCATCCCTGAATACAATCTAACGACAGCTAGCATGCACGTGTCTACGGTGTTCGCACAATTTTCTTCTGCACGATAACTAATTAGGAAAAATCTAGGAGGTATATTCACGTCGCAACGCTTGACAAATGGAGCACAGGCAAAAATCGACCAACACGCCTGGAATTTCAAGGTTTTAAAGAAAACAAATCCCCTTCAGATGAAGCATCTATTGTGTACAAAAAACTCATAGCAAGTGAAAATACGACGGATCTGATCGAAATATTGCAGCGAGAGGAATGATCAACAAAGACGCTGAGAGTTTATTTAAAACAGATTTCTAGTTGAAAGGCAAACTGTTCAATCCCTCGGACGTGATTCCGTCGATGGATCGCCAAGCATACGGAATGAGACAGTGCAGCCGCATCACGCGTTTTTGATTCCACAAATGCTGTACACCGTCCGATCTTTCCAGATGGTGATAAGACGCGAAGTGGCGCTCGTGGGTCGCGAAAATAAACGAGTCCAGCGTAGTGATGGACGAGCATTGGGGGCGATCCGAAATTGTGACGGTTAACACTGTGGTTTCCGCATTTTCGGAAGTGGCTAACGCTGTGCTAGCATTCTCATGCTCGTTAACGATATGCGTACACCGCTCACGATACGAGAGATACGCTGGAAAATGGCCAGGAGGGGTGTGAAAACGAATAAAATGGATAATGAAAAAGCACAAGCCTAGTTGTAGACAGAGTGCAGAATACGTATTAAACAAGATACAGTCATGCAGAAAAATACGGCTTTGGAACTAAGAGAAAGGTTTGAAACCAAAGTAGGACGATAGAATCCACGAGGTCGGTGCCTGTTAGTAAATCAATTAAAAGGAAGTGGTAGATGTTATGCGCATTTACAAATGAACAGGGTGCATGTCTGTTACAGGTACTTTTCCAACCAGTGCACTGATACATATTAAACTTGGTTTAGGACTGCGCATATTTTCGCAAAGCAGGTTCGAACCTGTGAGTTCCTCGATTAAAAGTCGCAGCGGGGTGCTCAGTGGGACACAAATGGGAAAAAACGATTATAGCTATGGCAAGTGACGAGGAAAGTTGTGTGACCAAAGGTCTATTTGGATTTTGTTCAGGGGAGAATAAATACTTGGTTATCAAAAACAAACAATGAATGCTTCAAAACACTGGTTTTGAGACAGTCAGTAACAAAGAGTCAAACAGATTCGCATGGGCTTCGATACCATTTGAACAGATGTGAATTGACAGAAAGGAAAGTAATAACAATAACGGCCAAGAGACTGAGAATTCTGCCACAGCTAAACATGGTTTGCACTTCAAATGATAAAGTCGAAATGGCACGCACTGTGTCGGGTGAGACAGTAGAAGCGACGAAAATCAATCAGCGTACCGCACAAATCGAAAACCAAGTTGAAGAGCATAACCAATCGTTGTCACAAAGAATGAAAACTAGACAACACTAAGGTGATCACGCAACGATTTGGGCTGAATTGCGCGAATGTTTGTAACAAATAAATCTGGAGCTAGACAAATTGCCATATACAATACGATCAGGTTGTCCATGTCTGGATACAAGCGAGATAAAGTAGGGTCAAGGATGGTATGCCATTGCAATGAGATTTCGTTGACTGGCTGGATCAATCCGACCTAACAGTGATGTCAAAATTAAAGGTGGTCTGTCAATGTTGGTCGATCCAACAGATAAACCTATTCCACTGTGTCTAGCTCCTGGGCATCAGAAGGGGGAATCGTCTGGGAATTACTGGGTATGTGGTGGGGGTTCTCTGATGAGTACAAACCGCATACACTGACACAAACCTCTTTGAATTCGTCTGGCAGCAGACGTCCGAAGCACCGACCGTATCAAATCCAACCGATTGAGTTGTATCGCATGGAGATGTATTCGTGTTCGACCACACTGGCGAGCAACGGCGAGTACGTCGGACTGCGTATCGCGTGTTGAAATATCCAGCGCCAATAACAGTAAGTTCAGAGCAAGCATTTTGTCATCCAGATCACCTAGATGAAAGGCAATAAGAAGGATTGTGATAAAGGATACGAATTCAACCGCAAATCACGACCTCCCCACAGAGCATAATATGGATGCCGTTTCGGATTCATGTATATTAGAAATATTGTACGCGGAAGAAGATAGAGAGCTTTTAAAAAAAGAAAAAAAATGTTGGCTTACCAGCTGTTTCACTGAAACTAGTTAATCCATGTTGGCGAAGCAGGGAAGGAACAACGAAATGGTAATCCATCGGTGCCAGTCGTGCAAGTAAACCGTACTTATGGATGAAGTTTTTGTAAGGTAGCCTGTGGGGATTGAAAAATTGAACCGTAAAAAAGGTGTCGATAAGCCGCCGACGGAGAGATTAGTACAGGATTGAGCTTAGACAGTATCACAACACACGAAGGTCCACGTTACCTCAAACCAGCTTCCATTCACCGCTATCCATCCTCATCGTCATAGACAGCGTTACATCGGTACCAAGTATCAAGTGATTATATTCGTGACTACTCATCCGTGACAAGCCCATCGAACTATTCACAAAGTTGATCACGACGGTCCATAACGGAAGCACTGGACTCGAGTTTCGCTCTTATTTGAGTTCATCAGCAGTGCATATCCTTCGCTTCGGGTGGGGTTCGAATCCCCAACCATCACCATTGTAGTCCCACGCCTTAACGACCTGGGCTACCGTCCACCGTTTGACCGATCGCAATTAAGCGTTTATGAACTGTTCTCCAGACTGGCACATTTGAGTAACTTTGTTTGCCTGACCAGTTCAGAAGGAGAGTTCAGAAGGAGCTAGCAACATCTGTTGTGGTCGCCCAAACAAACAGATCTTCGTGTCAGGTCTTCCAATCGGA
>JACCGJ010000574.1:0-57165 GCA_013407085.1 Atriophallophorus winterbourni | reverse complement strand
CTGGGCGAGATAAATGTCAATGGATAGAGATTCGCCGACCAATGCGACGCAAGCAATCTGGTCATCGGAGGAAGTGTTTTCATCACAGAAGGATACACAAGGACAGCTACTTCAAACACACCGGATATACCGCCAACTGAAGGCGATCTGCCAACCAGGTGCTGTGCACCCACGAAGTAAGAAATTCGCAGCGCCATTAGGCAATTGAAGAACGGCAAACCTACAGGACATGACTGCATCCCGGCAAAAGCGCTAAAGGCGGACATCTAGACCAGTGGGGAGCTCCTCTACCCAGTCTTATGCAAGATATGGGAAGAAGAAGTACCAGCTAAGTGGAAAGAAGGCTACCTCATCAAACTCGCCAAGAAAGGCGACCTCAGTTCCTGCTCCAACTTTCGAGGGATTACGTTGCTGTCCATCACAGGGAAGGTGTTTAACTGCATCGTGCTGAACAGAATGAAAGACGCTGTTCACCCGCATCTTCGTGAATAACAAGCCGGCTTCAGGAAGGAGAGATTGCAACCCTGCGCATCATTCTACAGCAGTCCGTGGAGTGAAACTCGTCTCTCTACGTCAACCATGAGAAGGAGTTTGACAGCGTCGACAGACTGACACTCATTAGACAAATAGACAACAATAGATGCAAGAAAAAAGACTAATATCGTTGCGGTTAACTCACCTAGAATGGGCTTCAAAATCAATAGAGGCAAGAGCATGGTGTTCAAGACCAACCCATCCAGCGGCACCACGCCTGGATCATAACATACCAAGGCGAGGCGCTGGAAGAGGTGGATAGTTCCACCTTTCTCGGCAGCATCCTTGACAAGCTTGGAGGAACAGATGCAGCCGTCAGAACCCGCATCGGGAAAGAACGAGCAGCCTTCCATCAGCTGCAGAGCATCTGGAGATCCATCGAGATTAGAATTACTACCAACACCTGGCTCTTAAACACCTTAGTAAAGCCAATACTACTCTATGGAGCAGAGACCAGGAGAACCACCTTCACCACCATGAAGAAAATCTAGGTCTTCGTCAACGACTGCCTCAGGAATATCCTAAAGATCCCCTAGCCCGACAAGATCAGCAATAAAGAATCGTGACAACGAACGAAGCAGCAGCCTGTTGACAAAGACATCCTTCAGAGAGGCTGGAGATGGATTATCTATACCCCTGCAAGCCTGCATCAAACCTCACCAGACAATCCCTCACCTAGAATCCCCAAGGAAAAAGAATTGTGAGTTCGCTTTGATTGCACTCAACCCCTTCCACAGGAAACAACAGTTTTAAATTGGGTGATATTAGATGTGTTTTAATGATAATGCACATTTCGTCATCAAGCTTTACACAACCATCTCAGCACTTTGATCAAGGGGTACAGAAAGGTGAGTTGAACGGAAGTAAAAAAGTTGCTACTGAGAAAGGGCACCGTCCTTGGAAACTCTTTGACACCTTGTGCAACCACTCCCAGCTAAATATCGGCTACACCAAAACTGCAGTCATGTAGGATTGGCAATAAATTTCACTTGATATGTGGGTCAAAAATTAAAATTGCGACATAAGAACCAGCAGAGGGATTTAGAAGAATCGTTTCGAAACATTTACATTGAAAAACATCAAAGAAATTGATGTCGAAACGTTCCAAGTGTAAGTTGCAAGATCTGTGAACACTAAATAACGAACAGTTGATACCCGAGATAAATGTTTCTTTCGGTATTACAAATTCTTGTTAAGCAGCCAAGTAATTTATCAATTTGTATATTCAATGTGTACAGAGGTTAATTCTGTCAAGTAGTAAAGTATCCTTGTTGAGCCAGGGCATTGATGCTTGCAATGCATCGAACATTGCTGGGTTAATCACAGTGCGAAAAAGCTCTTGTGAAAATGTCTCGAAATTCCAACATCAATTAGCAACTCAAAACAATGCACTCACATGCAATACTTTGCATTTAATAATTGCAATTCCATATACGTGTTAAAACTCGAGTCATTTGAGAAAATGTAGTATTCAAAATTTGGAATAAGAAAGAACAAATTTGGTTTGAAAATAATCTCACACTGTAGACCGCAAAATTAAAATCACATTTTTTCCACATCAGCTGGCAAACCTTTTTCTGATTGGTTCCCCACTGGGCTTGTTTATCTCGCTCAATTCCTTGCCACCTTCACACAATCGACCAGCGGTGTCGAACATATCGCTCGCAAGTTCCCGTAATTCATGCTCGTTGGACAGTCATCATAGAGCGACGCCCACGACGCCCACGTCTACAAACTACTTCAATTTCAATCAGGAATCAATCGAAGCCGGAGCAATGGATTTGGGTGTCTCGGATCCGGAAACGCTGATACCTTTTTTGGCCTGTCGCAGGTTTTACAACATTTTTCACTCCTACGATCCAATCGTAAGTTCGAGAACGGTTCCTGAAAGCGAAAAAAAAGTATTTTTCACTGTTTGTAACTCGAGAAATTAATCGTTGACAGGTTTATTCAGCAAAGAAGAATGACCGAGAATTCGCCTAGGATACACCGTAAATACCATTTTTCATGAAAGTCACATGTAATACAAGTAAATTTGAACAGTTTAAGTTAATTACGCTTCGATGATCATTTAATGTAGTAGTCTGAAAATGATTGCTTGCATCGACATTTATTCGGTAGGCAATATTCTCTACAGAAAAATTTGCTGTGATGAGATTACCACTATCTCTGGACTCCGAGCCCAACTATGTGCATCCATCGATATTTGATAGTAGCTACCTTGAACTCCGTATAAATATCAGGACCACTGAACTTTCTATTGTCATTTTGGTTTCAGTTTGCATCACTTACTTGGATTGCGTGCGGTAGGGCGGAGGATTCAAAATTCAAGATTTATGGTTAAAAAAGCAAATTGCTGTACAGTACCATAGGATATACGTATAAAAAATTAAAAAAAATCGTTACTTGTATGATCATATCCATGTTCTTCATAGGATGATCAAAATAATCCCCAATTGCGACACAGAATATTATGTTCACAATGCTTGTTATGAGATGAATCCGAAAAGGTATAAAATATCCAGATACAACAAACTGGGAGTGAAGTAGATTCAAAAACGTAGGAGCGCCAAAATATACGTCCGTACGCGGCAGATGTCGGTCGGAATGGATAAAGTACGAAATCAATTTAGACCCAGTGAATTTGTCAATGATACTCCAGTTGTTATGTAGTTTATAATAAAGATCACGACAATACAACATTTCACAAAGCACTGTCACCGCTTTTATACCGAGCATGTGTTCTCATGAATCAGTTTATCATAAAAGCTTTCAAGTGTGAAATGTCTCACTTTAGAGACCTAAGGATATTCAAGATCTGGAACGGACTACCTCTCTCGTATATTTAAATACCTGTTGTAATCTAATAAGCTATTTACTTTTTATAAAAAAACAAAAGCTTGCAGTTTCAATTACTTGTGAACATCTGAGGATGATTCATGTGGAAACCAAAGATGGCTGCATATAATGAACCTTACAACTGAGACAACATGCAATACAAATAATCTATTCGATATTTCAAATTCACTTGATACATTTCACAAAAATACGTGTTTTTTTACAGGCATATCGTTTGGAGCCATTGCTGTTGAAACATTATGCTCAAGTGAATCCCTCAGTGCTTCCTAGCCCAGTGGACTTCCTCGGAAAAAGTCGTTCGCGACACCGAAAGACTGGAACGTTTTCATTGTATCGAGACCAAAGATTTGAGAGAACGAACGATGTTTCGATAACGGATGACTCACAGTCGATAAGCTCGCATTGTGCAGAAGATGAAACAATCCCGGATGAGCTACTATCAGTGAGTGGAGAGAGCTCTCAGGGAAGCAGCCCAGAACGTGAAGAATCGACAGTAAGTATGCCTAACCATGGACGTGCTAATGATAACAGAGGGTGTAATTAACAGTGGATATCGGCAACTTGCTAATTGCATATTCAAATTCGTTTATCTTTACTTAAGATCTCACTCGAAGCTCTCGAGAAACATTCATTTTTCCATTTTGACTTTTAAAATCTTTCAACAAGTAAAAGTCATATTTGGCCATGCATTTTGGTGCCCTTGCAATATACTTAGCTTACTGAGAGACCATTGGCATCCATTGGTGTGAATTGGTTTTAAACTTCACACCATGTTTATTAACACTAACAATAACGAATGCAGTATGCAACCATGTTTAAGTTCTTTGCAACATATCAGTTTTAAAAGGGAGCTTGACATTTGCTATGAAAATAATCGTACCGTGCTAGGAAGCAATACAATCGGTTCGAACGAAATTCCCTGGCATGTAAAACTAGCACATTATTGCATAGTGGTATACGATTGATGACATTCCCTCTTGGAAGAACGATAAGACCTTAATAATCAATGATCGCAATATCCGCATTGTCAGGCCACGGTTGTTGAAACGAAATACTATGTCAAAACATTTTTGCAAGGTCCATCACAATGGTCTGTCATGATGGCTATTAAGCTGATGCCACTTCGATCGGATAAGAGTTCAGATTTTAATGATCAGTAAATTATTCATTTACAGATTCATTCATAGATGATATGCGGGTGAGAAGACTGTGAAGTACAAGACCCACAAAAATGTACATAGGGTCGGTTGGTAAAAATGATCAAAAATATTGTTAGAGATTATTGTCAAACGTAAAACATACTTGTCCATATGGGCATCGAGTGACTGTTTAAAAGCGTCAATGGTTTCAGATTGTATCACGTGAGTAGGTAAACTATTCTACATTTGTACACTGCAAACAGAAAATGCGTATTGGTGGCAGTTTTACTTGATATGCTGTTGGTATCGTTTAGACGGGTGACCACGCAGATGTGTGTTGTGGAAAGATATAATAAATGTCTGCATGGATGGGTTATTTGATTAATCACTGTCCAAATGAAGATTAGTGCTCCTCGTTGTCGGCTGTATTGGACTAAATGCAATTTCAATCTTCTAAGACACGTAGTGTAATCAGAAAGTAAAGAGGCAGTAATAATGCTGTCATACAGCATTTGATGAGCTTAGGTCGTCACCAGGGGCTTTTCCATTCGCTAAGCGGTCGATTGCCCTATTTAGCTTATCAAGAGTAGGGGGAGTGTCTAGATGTTCAATGGTTGGTAACCGCTCAACATTTTCAAGTGCATGCGGTAAAACCGTACTGTACCTAGAGTAGAGAGGAGAAGTGCTCTAACCATCTTTCGATCCGTTGGGTTTTGTCGACAATCGGGTTACCAGATACATACTTAATGGAAGCGGTTTTAAGTTTGTTTGGAACTATGGCTCTCTTGATACCATGAGAGACCGGTGCGAGGACCAATACTTGTGACTCGTATATACCTCTCACAGGATATCAACCATACTTTTACCGTGCATTTCACGGGTAATTCAGGTTGACAATCAGCATGAGCAATACCAAAGTCCTTCGTTAAAGGACTGTATAACATCAAATCATCACTGTTCGAAACTGTCAGCTTGAACCAGTACATCATTTCACATATCTTGACAACACCATTTCGGATAACCACTCGTTAGCACGGTGATTGATATGCTACTACTCGTTCACAAAACTTGTTTGAATGCATGTTCCATTCGAGTTGTAGGCACCTCTTCCCAGTTTGTTTGTGCTTACTCTTCTATAGAAGCCGTAGCAATTTAAGTCCCACCCTTCCCCATCTTTTAGGATTTTACTTTTTCATGGTTGTATGGCAGTTAAGCATTCGGTACGTGCTACCGGTGTATTGCTGTCTTTGATGATGATGATGATGATGATGATGGATTGACAGAGCAGCTGACATTCTCTCCCGTTTGAACTCTCGCGTCGGACTTAAAAGATGATAGTATACAGAACGTGCATACTGTACACATTAAAACCTGGACAATCTACACGAGACGTGAACGGAAGCCGAATGCTTCCGCAGTATTTTGAACATATCATGGATGAATAAAGTAACGAATGCAGAATTGATTTCTAAAGCTGGTCTACAAAGCATGTTCACCTTAATACGACGGCGCTTCTTAAGATGGCTGGGTCATGTGTACAGAATGGGGCATTGTCGTATTCCAAAAATCTACTCCATAGTGAGTCGAAATTAGAAAGTAAACCGTATTTGCGGTACAAAACGTTTGAAAAAGAGTTTCGAAAGCTCCTGACGTTGATCCTACGAGTTAGGACGAACTTGCTCTTGACCGCTCGCTTTGGAGGCACTGTGTAAAGCGTCGTCTGCAAGCCGAGACAGAGCAGATACTGCTCTCGGCTGGTAATCATAGATCACACCATAAGTGTACAACTGACATCGATCGTCCGAGTAATGCTTATTGCTCTGAGCGCTGCGGGAGAGATTGTTTCTCCCGAATCGGACTGTTTATTCATTCGAAGCTGTGGAGCATGAAAAATTCATGCACTTATGATATTTATTCACGGTGGACATCGATCGAAGGAGGCCAACAATTGCATCAGAATATCTAGTATATCGAGAAACTACAGTATATTATAAGATAGCGAAGAAAACCATACGGCAAATAACATGTCGTAAAAGTATCAAATAATTCTCTCTGTAGATCGTAGATTTATTGAAATAACCTTGAAACTGTCATTTTCTATACTTCAGAATAAATCACTGGCACAACTATCAATCTGTTTCTTTTATAGCCGAAACGAAGTTTGAGCACAGTCACATCCAACGTGGTATACAGGCAACACAAGTCACGAACATGTGAGTTACACTTTCGATCGCATTTCGTATGCAACAGCGAAAATTTGGCTAATGTGCTAAAACTCCTCCGGTTGTAAGATCATCTCGGAGCAAGATTCAAGATTTATGGTGAAAAAAGCAAATAGCTGTACAATACCACAGGATATACTTACAATAATTAAACAAAACGTACTTTAATGTTTGCGTGCATGTGTTTCAAAAAAGGAGAAAAAGTAATTATAATTGTAACACGGAGTGAGGAAATTTTGATCGAAAAAATATGTTTGGTTAATTTATTTTCAAGGTGTGTGTGTAAGAAGGAAGCACTAAGGGATTTCTGTAGACTGGGGAGAATACGGTAGTTTGTTGCACAAACACTACGCATTTGTGTATACACAATTAATGCTGGTTTTGATATGTAACGATGATGTACAGATGGTGTCTATTGGTCCGACCCTCTGAGAGCTAAAACTTTTTGGTTATTGGAACCGTCTTCTGAGTTTGAGTTTTCAGTATCTTAGCACGGCAACGCTCTAGCAGAAATAACAAGGAATTCAAACTGTAGATTCATTTACCAGACGTAATTCCGCTCCAATATTTTTTACGTCGTTGACAAAAACAAAAATTGAATTACATAAAAATAGAGTTAGAATCCACCAGCATGATATCGATCGAATTGAATGTCAATTAGTAAATATTGATAATCTCTTTAACAACCGTAAAACCTGCGGAGCCATATTTTATATCGATTTACGTTAGAAACTAGCCCCGAAAATTTCACGAGGCATTAGAAACTGCTGGGTATATCATCATGAGTATAGAACACGTTGTCTGCAGAAAACTAATATCGTCGATCACGCATACAGGGAAGTAAATGTTCTTTAGATGAGCGAGTGTATTTCATGATTGATGAATGGAGATCACACAGAAAAGAAACGTTTTTGGGTAAAGAGATGTAGCACTCCTGGATCGGAACTCAAATTGATGTGTAGATATTAATAGCATTTTATTCATCAGAGTTCATCTGTTCATAAATTTAAGGTAAGATTCATCACGAATATTTCGCTCTCATGCTCAATCGTGGGAAGTAATACAACTCCCTCTTGTGAGACAAGGATTAATGACCTTGACATGTCGAAACAATTAGTTAAGTAATGTGACAATTATTACAATCACTATCATGCACCTTTCTCATACATTAATTCCACAAATTATTTCCAGTCAAATTATTCAGCAAGATGGTTACCAGACGATCTTCGCACGTAACCAACCTTGGTCCACAACTAAAAAAGCAGTTTCCTGAATCCGAAGTGAAAGGCAAACGATTGAAATATCGTGTGGATTACGAGTGGCAAAAATCGTTCTCACCCTTGGCGGTGCTCGGAGCACACTACAGCTACTGGCGGAGCGAAGAAGTTGCCTTTTTCATTCTGTACCGGATATTCGGGCATCCAGACGATTTGGAAACGCCAAACAAAAATTGAAAGGCCGAGCATATTTAACAAACGAATCGTAAAAATCCTGTTTGAGTTAAGGAGGGAGGTAATATTGAAATTTATAGAAAAATAAATGGGTATGAAACAAGCTAACCGTAACCAGCGCTCTTGTTTGACACGCTATTTGCGGCCTTAATAAACTAAATGCCTTCCAGTGATCAGACACATTTGTAGAGGAGATGTTCAACGAGAGAATACCTACATCCTACACTTATTATGTACCTTTCTTGACACCACCGTTCGACTGACGTTTGGCAAATTAACACACTTTAAATAACACTAATACCGAAAAGTGGACATAAATAACAGAAACGTAAACTCTGGATAAAATAACAGATAATCGATTTCCTAATTCCGTAATCTGCTCACCTCACCAGCACTTGAACCGAATAGTTCTTAGATAATTTCTATATATAATTTATAGATTTGTTACCGAAATTCCAACTATGATAGACAAACGAACGAAAACAGATGCATAATTTCGCAAGACTCTGATGTTAGCATCCAGCCTTATGATGAACATTCAAATCCGCGTAATTAATGTCTAAACCTTGCTTCAGCACGCACCCAGCAAATACCGTGATATCATTGATGCAACGGTGGCATTCAAGTATAACCTTGTTTACCATTTATCCACTGTTTCAAGGCCCAATGAACCTAAACTTACTGTCTCCACCTGATGATGACAAACAGCCAGAAACCGGTAGTGGTGTAATTTTGGGGGATGTGAGCAACACATTACTTCAGCCTATCATTAATTAAGCAAAATCCACATTTCTTCCTAAACTGTAAAGCAGAACAAAACGGGGGAAACAAAACCAGCGGTGCTGCACACTCCATGATGAGTAGAAATACAAGTAGTATCAACAGCATTGAGTTGGCAGTTTTCAACGAGGTTTTAAAGTTTCGATCATGAAATTGCTAAACGATTCTGCGTCAAGTCAATGATAGCCTGTGTTGCGTTGTTACTCACATCCCCGAACCCGTATTTCAATGTCAGTTTAGGGCTAATTGTCCTCATCGGTTAGAAAAAGCAACATTACGCTAAGGGAACAAAAGAAAGCAGGTTGACAGCCGATACAATTAACTATGTGACACTGAAACTTGTCACACAAGACATCTTTCTTCGTTGACCGCACAGCAAGCCAAAAGATAGTGTGAGACATTACCACAAATAAGCACACAGTAAAGGGAGTTGATCAATTACTATTGGCATTCGTACATTTCAGGTAATGAACAATTACGCAGCAACATCACAAGTCTGGATAAAGGCAACAATCACAGACGTCGGATACGATAGTGTCGGGTTGTCCAGGCCTAGACAGATATAGAAAACAGAAAAAAATTATATTGAATCTTCAGCGTGTTTCCCCATATAGCTCATCAACTTAGCACCGTTTTACCTACATAGGAGAGAAATACCGCTTAAATACACACCCGTACAGAACGTCGCAAGAACCTCGACGATCCTGTGTTAGGACATCAAATCGTTCAACAGCGTTCGGTGGTTATAATTTCCGTATATGAATCTGCATTGTAGCTCGGCTGCACAGACGTTCAATTGTGTAGCACTTCTGTACTGCGCAGGTGACCCCGTGCTAAGTTTAGTTGCCAGCTGTACTCAGTTGCACGAGAAAACACGCTGGAATCTCACTGACATTATTTTTAAATATCTACCTAGACCTGAACAACCTAACAGTCACATGCAGTCAATTCATATGCTGCACTTCACCTGGATCCAGGTTGGTGATTTCATACTTACATCGATTGCACAGCTTCACTTCCTAATGAAAACCCGAACAGTAACGTACATTTTCCTAGCGGTCACAGTGAATAGCGTGAATTCTAATGTATAAATCCACACTGAAAGTTCCGACAATTTTGTCCGTGGATACACTCAACCTTGAGCACCGAATTCTTTTTGAGTTAGGACTTTATGGAACGTCATGGAAGTGTTCAACTATATTTTCATGGCAATCACCATATCATCCCTGAATACAATCTGACGACAGCTAGCATGCACGTGTTTACGGTGTTCGCGCAACTTTCGCCTGCACGATAACTAATTAGGAAAAATCTAGGAGGTATATTCACGTCGCAACGCTTGACAAATGGAGCACAGGCAAAAATCGACCAGCACGCCGAGGTTTCGTGGTTTTAAAGAAAACAAATCCCCTTCAGGTAAAGCATCTATTGTGTACAAAAAACTCATAGCAAGTGAAAATACGACGGATCTGATCGAAATATTGCAGCGAGAGGAATGATCAACAAAGACGCTGAGAGTTTATTTAAAACAGATTTCTAGTTGAAAGGCAAACTGTTCAATCCCTCGGACGTGATTCCGTCG
The DNA here is from genome assembly GCA_013407085.1 of Atriophallophorus winterbourni. Taxonomy (NCBI): domain Eukaryota; kingdom Metazoa; phylum Platyhelminthes; class Trematoda; order Plagiorchiida; family Microphallidae; genus Atriophallophorus; species Atriophallophorus winterbourni. Next base: position 46,598 of record JACCGJ010000574.1, on the reverse strand, counting down.
ATGGATCGCCAAGCATACGGAATGAGACAGTGCAGCCGCATCACGCGTTTTTGATTCCACAAATGTTGTACACCGTCCGATCTTTCCAGATGGTGATAAGACGCGAAGTGGCGCTCATGGGTCGCGAAAATAAACGAGTCCAGCGTAGTGATGGACGAGCATTGGGGGCGATCCGAAATTGTGACGGTTAACAATGTTGTTTCCGCATTTTCGGAAGTGGCTAACGCCGTGCTAGCATTCTCATGCTCGTTAACGATATTCGTACACCGCTCACGATATGAGAGATAGGCTGGAAATTGCCAGGAGGGGTGTGAAAACGAATAAAATGGATAATGAAAAAGCACAAGCCTAGCTGTAGACAGAGTGCAGAATATGTATTAAACAAGTTACAGTTATGCAGAAAAATACGGCTTTGGAACTAAGAGAAAGGTTTGAAACCAAAGTAGGACGTTAGAATCCACGAGGTCGGTGCCTGTTAGTAAATCAATTAAAAGGGTGGTAGATGTTATGCGCATTTACAAATGAACAGGGTGCATGTCTGTTACAGGTACTTTTCCAACCAGTGCACTGATACATATTAAACTTGGTTTAGGACTGCGCATATTTTCGCAAAGCAGGTTCGAACCTGTGAGTTCCTCGATTAAAAGTCGCAGCGGGGTGCTCAGTGGGATACAGATGGGGAAAAAACGATTATAGCTATGGCAAGTGACGAGGAAAGTTGTGTGACCAAAGGTCTATTTGGAAATTGTTCAGGGGAGAATAAATACTTGGTTATCAAAAACAAACAATGAATGCTTCAAAACACTGGTTTTGAGACAGTCAGTAACAAAGAGTCGAATTTGGGCTTCGATACCATTTGATCAGCTCTGAATTGACAGAAAGAAAAGTAATAGCAATAACGGCCAAGAAACATGGTTTGCACTTTAAATGATAAAGTCGAAATGGCACGCACTGTCTCGGGTGAGACAGTAGAAGCGATGAAAATCAATCAGCGTACAGCACAAATCGAAAACAAAGTTGAAGAGCATAACCAATCGCTGTCACGAATAATGAAAACTAGACAACACAAAGGTGATCTGGGCGTGATTGTTTGTAAGAAATAACAAATCTGGAGCACGAGACAAGTTGACACACACAATACGATCAGGTTGTCCATGCCTGGATACAAGCTATTAAGTTCCTATATATTACACAAGGAACTCAGCGAGATAAAGTAGGGTCAAGGATGGTATGCCATTGCAATGAGATTTTGTTGACTGGCTGGATCAATCCGACCTAACAGTGATGTCAAAATTAAACGTGGTCTGTCAATGTTGGTCGATCCAACAGATAAACCGATTCCACTGTGTCTCGCTCCGGGGCATCCGAAGGGGGAATCGTCTGGGAATTACTGGGTATGTGGTGGGGGTTCTCTGATGAGTACGAACCGCATACACTGACACAAACCTCTTTGAATTCGTCTGGCAGCAGACGCCCGAAGCACCGAGCGTATCGAATCCAACCGATTGAGTTGTATCGCATGGAGATGTATTCGTGTTCGACCGCACTGGCGAGCAACGGCAAGTACGTCGGACTGCGTATCGAGTGTTGAAATATCCAGCGCCAATAACAGTAAGTTCAGAGCGAGCATTTTGTCATCCAGATCACCTAGATGAAACGGAATAAAAAGGATCGTGATAAATGATACGAATTCATCCGCAAGTCACGAGGTATTCCTAGCTGAGAGCGTGCCACAGAGCGTAATACGGATGCCGTTTGGGATTCATGTATATTACAAATTTTGTACGCGGAAAAAGGTAGAGAGCTGTTAAAACTCGAAAAAGAAATGATGGCTTACCAGTTGTTTCACTGAAACTAGTTAATCCATGTTGGCGAAGCAGGGAAGGAACAACGAAATGGTAATCCATCGGTGCCAGTCGTGCAAGTAACCCGTACTTATGGATGAAGTTTTTGTAAGGTAGCCTGTGGGGATTGAAAAATTGAACCGTAAAAAAGGTGTCGATAAACCGCCGATGGAGAGATTAGTACAGGATTGAGCTTAGACAGTATCACAACACACGAAGGTCCACGTTACCTCAAACCAGCTTCCATTCACCGCTATCCATCCTCATCGTCATAGACAGCGTTACATCGGTACCAAGTATCAAGTGATTATATTTGTGACTACTCATCCGTGGCAAGCCCATCGAACTATTCACAAAGTTGATTACGACGGTCCATAACGGAAGCACTGGACTCGAGTTTCGCTCTTATTTGAGTTCATCAGCAGTGCATATCCTTCGCTTCGGGTGGGGTTCGAATCCCCAACCATCATCATTGCAGTCCCACGCCTTAACGACCTGGGCTACCGTCCACCGTTTGACCGATCGCAATTAAGCGTTTATGAACTGTTCTCCAGACTGGCACATTTGAGTAACTTTGTTTGCCTGACCAGTTCAGAAGGAGCTAGCAACATCTGTTGCGGTCGCCCAACCGAACAGATCTCAGTGTCAAGTCTTACCATCGGATACAGTGTAAGCTAACACTGATTAGATCTGATGGGCATTGTTGTTTAAGCGATAGTTGGAGAATATGTTGTTTATGGTGTTCACCTTGTGTTCGCCGAGCTTGCGTAGTTGTTCTTGGACGTTTCGTCATCAGGCTAGATGACATCATCAGCAAAACTTCTTTCGAAGCATCTTGTAGTTGGAATTCGTTGGTTATTATACCGCTTGTCTGTCCGTTCACGGTCACTCCCGCTGATTGGTCGAGTTCATGTTATGCCTTCTCCGTGAGCGGTTTCTCATTGGTCCATATGTTGCAGCCAGTTGGAGATGCTGGTTAATTGAATTTGTTGTTGAGTGCCACGCTTCCAGGAATTCTCGCGCCCGTCGGTCGTTTCCTCTGGCTAATATTCTTGTGCGGTCCCAGTCGAACTGATGCCCAAATTGATCAACATGTATTGAAATCAGTGAATTCCGGTCATGTCTGCGTACGGCCAACTGGTGTTTATGTAGTCTTGTGCTGAGTTTGCGACCCGTTTGTCCGACGTAGTTGTTTATATTTGTGACTACTCATCCGTGGCAAGCTCATCCAACTATTCACAAAGTTGATTACAACGGTCCATAATGGAAGCACTGGACTCGCGATTAATTGGACTAAGTGATTAATTAATTGTCATACAATCGTGACACGATGAAATGCTAAAGTGATGTTGCAGGGTGAGACCTCAAAAGCTACTGAACACATACACTGGGATGAAGAGCCTATACCTCGATTCAAACATGCATTCAATCCAGTTTTGAACGACTGAAGCGACATTATCATGACAGCTTTGTTGTAGCTTTTAATGTCACCGTTATCCGTACCCGATGTCAAACCGAAAATGATGTGAACACGGCATTGGGTACTCAAGAAGAAGAGGCCCTCAGCATGAGTCGTCGCACTACCTGGTTGCAACCTGTGTTTTGTCCCGACGTGGTGAACTGCAACTACATGTTACCGATGAGAGTACACGACACGGCATGAATGTAAGCTATCTAATTCACCCATCATCAATACAAACCAAAATAAGCAGTGCATCTACAACATAGATACATGCTTGAATGTCCAGAGGCATTAAAAAAACAAAGAATGCGGAGAAAGTTGACGTAACAGGTTCAAGTCGTTAACAATGAGAATGTCAATAAAACACGGGTGCGGCACATTCACCAGGAGCTTTCGCTGCTATTTGACACAACAAGCTATCTTGAACACTCCAATTAACAGGCGTGTATGTTTCCTGAAACACATCAAGATCGCTCCTAAAATTCCGGAGATCTCTGTGCGAATCAAAACACGGTATCGTACAAACAATCAGTTTGAGAAATCTATTATTTGCCAACCGTAATACATGAACTAATCAACGTAGCATGTGTAGAGAGTGATCCGCTTCTGTTTACCATTGATAATCAATACAGACGGGGCAATACAAAGCGTATTAAGATAATTTTGCTCAACAAAGTAGCAAACAAGATATTTTAATCTGTTGAGTCAAACCACCCATTTAAGAACACAGAAAGATAGCTGTTGACGGCTTCAGACAAGTCAGGCGAGTATGAGAGGAATTTGGTGAAACGTACCTGGCTGGGAAGTAAGATCGTAGAACTTGCATGGCACAAATCAAACCACCGTTAGCAAGTTGCTCCCGTAAATGCACTTCGTCAACTTTACAAGCGGTCACATTCAAAGTGTCAATCGTCTTGGGGAGCGAATTAGTCATGTCAACGGAATTGCTCGTGCAGGGTCGGATGCATCGGACAAACGAAAGCCGGTGAGATCCCAGGTTTGAGAGCAGCGTATCAACCGAGGACTACAAGGAAACCATAAAAATGACATGCCCGGGCAGTGTGTGATGCACGAGAGATGAAACAAAACTATGACATACCTATTTAACATGGCAATCAAGCATTTGGTGTAATGCTGTCTCTGATGATGATAACAAACCAAGCACACGTTTGTACTGCATATTCTACCACCGATTATTAATCTGATTAAGTTGGAGTTTAAGCACGCAAACAATAAACTAGGTTTAACACCCCAAGCTCATGAACAAAAGCTCGCAGAGAAAAACTTCTGGCCTCGAGAGCTTAGCGAAACTATTCATGGTTGCAGGCACTGCATGATTGCACTTCTTTGCAAGCAGCCCTCACATTCGTTAAAACGCAATCATGACAAAAATAAGTGTTGGATTACACAGTAATATCTGGACTCGTAAGTTACTGTACACTAATAAGATGCATGCGAGTGATGAACAGAAAGAGGAGGACAACTTGCAAAACAACTAAACATACGAGTGAAACGAATTTGGGGAAAATTTAATAGCCAAATGCCTAAAATCTACGTGGCAACATGACCCGGAAAATATAATTGTACACGGCGCTTTTGAAAGCTTTTGAGAAAAGGTTATTCACAATGAGTTCGCACTTGTAGCTCAGGTACGGCTGATTGCCGACGTTTGATCATCAAACTAGATGACATCCTGAGGGAAATTACTCTCGAAGAAACTTGGCGATAGGCATCATTCGAATTTATCTGCTACGCTGCGACCTCATCTACTGTGATTGGCTAAAATTCTTCGTTGTTGGTGTGTTCTCATTGATTCGTAGATCCCGTCCAATTGAATGCGTTCATTGATTGATTGCGAATTTGAATACCACGCTTCGAAGAACTCTCGAATGTGACGAGATCTGCCTTTGACAATGATTTCTGTGTCATCACCATTGAATTCCAATCCTTCTTGATCAATTTGTTCCGACATTATTTTTTTGTGATCATGTCGTCTTGTAGCCAGTTTGTGTTCATGTATCCTTGTTTCTAACCTTCTTCCAGTTTGTCCGATATAATATTTCTCACAATCGGAACACGAGATTCTATACACGACGTCATTTCTTTCGAAATTACAAAAAGACAGAAGTATTGTCATCTTACCAGCAGATAAAGGACGAGTGATTGTGGTTATAAACAAAGACGATTATATACGAAAGGCTGAAGAACTTCTACAAGACACCACTACATATTGGAAGATCAACAAAGATCAAACGAAACAGTTGGAAAATAAATAAAACAAATTCTACGTTGAAGAAACTTAAGATCATGGAACAACTCAGTGCAGTCGAACATTTCAGAATGAAACTGGAAGGCTCAAGCTTACCACGTTTCTATGGACTACCGAAAATTCACAAGGAAAGCATTGCACTACGCTCAATCGAGTCGCAGCCTGGATCACCTATCTACAAACTCTGCAAAGAACTGCTAAAAGATTACTTTACTTTATTCAAGGGTTCCGAGGTTGCCACGCCCAGAGCTGTTCTGGGGATAAGCTTCTAATTCCAAAAATGCTCTAATGGCGCGGGTCTCATATAACAACCAAGTCCAGCTCCTGGCCTGCATGCGTCGTTTTGTGCAACCCGGCTGAACTTTTCTACTGACAGGAGAAGTGGGGAAGGCAGCTGACTGTCGCCTCAAAACCAGCTTGTTTAGGGCAGGTGGAGCTCATAAGTCCATGAAGGCGGTCCATCTAGGGAAGGAAAACCCTTATCTCAAAACTACACTGCCTTGCGGATGCATCAAATCATGGAAAAGGCTTCAGGAGTCAACATCGATGAAAGTCCCGTTAGGCAGTCCAACTCCTGCGACGGCATCGTTGTCCAAACGTATCAGCCTAGCTGTTCCTTTGGTTCCAGTGGTGCCACGGAGAGGGAGCACTTTCTGCATAGGCAACAACTAGTTCTTCATATTGAATTGCCCTGGTGTGCATCTCAACGCACGAATAGAGAGGACACTCCATTCCGCTTATATGGTTAATAATACGGGAAGCAGCAAATACCGGTTTAAAGCTATAGCTCGACTGGCGTAGAGCTCAGCGCCTAGGGCTGCTTCCGACGGCAGGAGAGTTTTTCAGGTCTCATTGGACGCCTACCAGCCACCAGTCGATAAGGTGCCGTATCGCCACAGTCTGCTATCCTCATTGGGTGCATGGGGATTAGGAATCAAACGACAAGCAGACTGTATTTTTTCTGTACCAGCGAAACGAATTAATAAACAACGAAGGTCAGTTCTGAAACTGGGAACCTGGAACGTCCGGTCCATGCTTGCAGGATTTCATGACAAAGCAAAAGCTTCCAAGATTACTACTGTGTTGGATGAGAAACGGTCAGCATTCTTGAGGTTCAAAGGTATGCCAACAGATGAAAACTTGTGAATTCTAAGAGCAGCTAGAAATAAGGTCCAACCGACAGCAAGACGATGTGCAAATGACTATTGGACTGAAATTAGCCTCAATATCCAATGGATCAAGAATTAAATCGTGATGGCACAAAAATCATTGTCAAAGGCAGATCTCGTCACATTCGAGAGTTTTTCGAAGCGTGGTATTCAAATTCACAATCAATCAATGAACGCATTCAATTGGACGGGATCTACGAATCAATGAGAACACGCCAACAACTAGGACATGCAAGGATTCTAGCCAATCACAGTAGATGAGGTCGCAACGCAGCAGGTAAATTCGAATGATGTTTATCGCCAAGTTGCTTCGAAAGTAGTTTCCCCGATGATGTCATCTAGTTTGATGACGAAACGTCCACAATCAACTAAACCAGGTTGGAGAACAACTATGACCTACAAGGTACTCGATTGTTTTTATATTGATTCAGGATTAATAAAAATGACACTGAGACATAAAATCAATAAGGATTTGCTGAAAAAAAGTTTCACGGGGAATATGGCAAGCAGTTTAAGCAAACACGAAGTGATGTAGCACTTACCTTGAAGCTGCCAAATACTGTATTCAAACGACGCTTTGGACTGCCTAGTTTTGGTGAATTTTCCGGGACTGCAAGATACAATTATTAAAAATAAACGTATGGTAGACAGAAAGAAATATGAATAAAAATCAAAAGGTGTTAGACGAAATATAACCTTCGACGCTGGATGCTTGTAGTAACGTTGAGATAAAAGTTCAAAGTATGCGCTAGGCGGCAGGTTACAGTAGCAAACATACGCATAAAAACACGATAAAAGTTTCAGATTTTGTAACAAGTTAATTTTGATTCTTGCATGCCTGCTTTATTGTTTAAAGTGGGTGAGGCCTGATTGGCATTATACGGATTGATGAAAATGGGTCTAATACAATGATGGTTTTTCCAATGTTGCGAACTTTTGCAACGACGGAGAAAGGCCATAATCGAAAGAAAAAACTGAAGAAGGATAATGCTGTATTAACTGAGAATTTCTTTTGTGAGGAGTTTGGAAGGGATAAGTAAAAAGCGCATTAGACGATGCATGATTATTTATACTGTTCACATCGTTAATAGATGAGTGTTCAGGGTTTGGAAGCAAAACATTGGCATACATTATAGCTAATATAAGTTATAATTTAAATCGTACAGCATAAAATTTGAATTGAAGTATTGAGTATATCGGAAGCAGTTCGCTAGAAAAAACATTGTATTATACCACGTTTTAATTTATTCGATTACTGTTTAGGTAAACGTTGTGTTTTTCTGGAAACTTTCGACAAATAGTGAGAGCACGGGCATGTTTCAAACAGGCAATTGTTTTACCAGGTGTTGTAGATGCACATATATCCATTGACCAATGGTAGCTGCGACATTTATATGAAAATATAATTGTAATTAAACTACTCGCAAGTAACTTACTTGAATTTGTTCTCCGAGCTTGTTGATTTTGCATCGGACGTTTCGTTGCCAACAGCAAACATCTCAGCGATTGTTGGAAAATTGACTGCTGAAGTGGCACTGGCGTGGTATTTTGCCGGCCGACAAGGGGTCACGTATAGCAGGTAGTAGGCCGGCCAAATACCATCGTCAGTGCCACTTCGAGCAGTCAATTTGCCAACAATCGCTGAAGATGTTGCCTAGTCTGGCAACGAAACGTCCGATGCAAAATCAACAAGCTCGGAGAAAAAATTCAAGTAAGCTACAACAACGACCCGAGATACAAATATTCCAAACAATTCTAACAATATTCACAAGTAACGACATATTGAGTTATTCAAACATTTTATTTCCGAGATATTTCAGTTCAGGATTGCAAATGAAAGCAGGTGTAAACATGTTTTAAACAAAAGTCAAGGGTGATCTTCATTTATTAGAAAGAGCAAGGGCATTGCCATGCATCACTATTGGCGCTTATTTTCCAAAAATTGTGGTGTGGCGTTCGTGGTTTCTTCAGAAAAGTTTCTCAGCCAAGCCGATCGCAAAAATCACTGTCACCCAACGTAAGAAAGGCTGAAAGCCAGCTGATAGTGAAATGACGATTTATTTTCGCCCGAGTTGTGGAGATTCATTACACGAGAGTAAAAACTGCTTTTATGAAACAAAGATCGATAGCTTCTAGAATGTCATAATCGATAAGGTAGCGATAATGGTTGTAAACGTTGTTCGAAGTCCAAACCGATCAGAGAATCGGGCTGTTTTCACTGGTTAAGAGTAGTGAAAACATTCCAGCAAATCAACGTTCAGGCTGATTTATCGGTCAAGAGCCGTACCTCCTAGCACCTTCCTGTTTTAAGTTTGCTTGCGATACGACTAGTTTCGTATGAAAATGTAGTCGAGTTTATTCGAGCAAAAATAACTCAGTAAATTTTCAAAGTAATCAGCTGAGATCTTCGCATAATTTCGAAGAGTTGTATCTCAATTGCTTTATTAACGATTTCCAGTACACCGCACGGTACTAGTTGGTTAAAGTACAATTCTGGGTTGACAATGGGCAAAACATCAATCTGGCATAATTTTTCTGACTGTCTCAAATCTCTTGGAAGATCGCCTTTTAGTTTGTCTACTAAAGGCGTTGTTTTTCATCCACCAGTACCAGAATTTCAGTCTTGTGTGAATTCTGTTCAAGTATGGTTGAATCCCGCGCCAGATTCAGATTTCGTAGGCATTCTGTCGTCATGAACATCCGAATAATATTCGGTTCTTGGCCAAGTCGAGTTATAGCGCATATGAACCAATGAAGACTGGTAATCGAGCATTTCCTCTAACAGTGTTATGATCTCATCAAAACTGAATAAGTTGGGTACCTTCGATAATGTAAAGTTTAATCGACCCCAGGAGTGTCAGCAACAGTCGCGATTTCCAACCATCATTCGTACCAGCAAAATCTGATTGAAAGATATCTTTTAATCTTCTGAACCAAGAATCGAATGCGAGGTCGATTTCAGGATGACGATTGAATTTAAAGATGTTGTTGACGAATGAATTGATCGCGGAAAACAAAGTTGTACTTGTATGCCACTGTTACATAGGGTTCGTACAACGCGCCACGATGTTCAGACACAGAATCACAAAGTGATTCTTGGTGAAGCATTCAAGGCGCTTATGGATGACCAAAGTAATGTGTTGCTCACATCCCCATCCCTCCGAATTGATCGCGGAGTTTTTAAAGTTAGTGTTTTGTTCAGGTGAATTCATATTCTTATTTTTCAGCATCGTATTTACCGGGCGCGTTTGCGCTTTTGTTGCATTTAGATTAAAATTTTCGTTATGTGTTTTTTTAATCTATCCTCGTCGCCAAACTTTTTTACGATTGAAAGATGTACGTGTCTATTGATTAATTGCAGCGTCGACATTTGGATAAACATATAATTATAGTTAGACTACTCACAAGTAACAACATTTTGAGTTATTCAAATTTTCAATTTCGGATACTCATCTCGATCAGGTGTAAACACAACACGAAAAGTCGTTTTAATCAGAAGTCACAGATGATCTCAATCTAATTAAAAAGACTACGAGCCTTACCGCGATTCACTTTGTGTGTTTTTGCGTAACATTATTTGCCACAAAGTCATTTCTTTTATTAAGCCCTTCCAATTAACAAAATAGCAATGCAATCCAATTTGTAACACGACAGTCATAGTTGAATAAATTTCAAAGTATCAAATACAGATGGAACACCGTTAAACACTTTGGCTATTTTTTCATCAAAGAAGTTTTCAATTATCATCATAGATAACCTCAAAAGCCCAGCCAATATGTGCCTTTCCGAACGCGCTTAGAGCTAAAAGAACAGTTGTTGTTGGCCTCCTTCGGTCGATGTCGACCATGGATGTACATCACACACGCGTGAATGTTCAAGTTTTGCAGCTTTTTGAGTGACTAAACAGTCCGATTCGTGAGGAACAATCTCTCCCGCAGCGCTGGCAACGATAGTCAGAACTCGGTTGTATTGCGTCAGTTGCACGTCGGCGGCGTGATCTGCGTTCAGCCGCCAAGAGCTGTATCTGCTCCTCCCCAGCATGCAGACGACGCTTTACACAGTGCCTCCAATGTGAGCGGTCGAGAGCAAGTTCTTCCCAACTCGCCGGGTCAATGCCAAGAGCTTTCATATCTCTTTTACAAACGTCTTTGTACCGCAAGTGCGGTCTGCCCAATGGTCGACTTCCTAGTTGCAACTCACCATAGAGTAGATCTTTCGGAATACGACCATTTTCCATTCTATAGACATGACCAAGCCAGCGCAGGCGGCGCTGTCGCAATAGAGTGAACATGCTCTGTAGACCAGCTTTTGAAAGCACTTCAGCATTAGTCACTCTGTCCATCCACGATATGTTCAAGATACGACGGATGCTTCGTAGATGGAAAGCATTCAGCTTCCGTTCGTGTCTTGCGTGGGTGGTCCAGGTTTCACTGCCGTACAGTAAAGCGTTCAGTACGCACGCGCTGTACACCATCATTTTCGTCTTTACAGTCAGCTTGCGGTTACCCCAAACACGAGAGTTCAACCGGGACAGAATGACAGCTGCTCTGCCAATCCGCTTATCAATCTCCGTGTCTAGCGAGAGGTTATCCGCAATGGTTGAACCAAGGTATGTGAACTGATGTACTGATTCAAGCTGACAGTTTCCAACAGTTATGATGGGAGGCTATACAGTCCCTTGGCTAAGGACTTTGGTCTTGCTCATGCTTATTGTTAGACCAAAGTCTTTGCATGCCGACGAAAAACAGTCCATTAGGGACTGAAGGTGCTCCTGGGAGTGAGCAATAAAGGCTGCATCGTCGGCAAACAGCAGGTCACGGATTAGCACATTTCGTGCCTTGGTTTGTGCTCTCAACCGGTTTAGGTTGAAAAGCATGCCATCGCTTCGCGTGCGTAGGTAAATGCCTTCTGTTCTCGTCCTGAAAGCGTACTTGAGAAGCAGAGCAAAGAAAATGCCGAACAGCGTGAGAGCAAGAACACACTCTTGTTTGACGCCTCGGCGAATTTCAAATGCTTCTGAACTGCAACCGTTAAGATGGACTGAGCCCTTCATGCCTGAGTGGAAAGAAATAACGAGCTTGAGCAGTCTTGGGGGGCAGCCTATCAAATCAAGCATTTTGAAAAGACCCTCCCTGCTGACGTAGTCGAATGCCTTCGTTAAATCAATAAAAACAGCGTATAATGGCATACGCTGTTCCCGGCACTTTTCTTGAAGTTGTCTTAGGGAGAAGATCATGTCAACGGTCGATCTTCCCTTGCGAAAGCCACATTGAGATTCGGAGTAAATTCTATCAGCTAAAACTTGCAGCCGGATCTGTAAGACTTTAGCAAACAATTTGCCTACAACATTCAGAAGGGAGATTCCTCTGTAGTTGTTGCAGTCACCTCTATCTCCTTTATTCTTGAATAGCGTGATGATCTTTGTGTCTGGCGTCTCTTGTGGGACACACTCCTCCTGCCAGCACTGAAGAAGCAAATGGTGAAGCAGTTTGTAATAATGCTGCTCTACCGCATTTGATGAGCTCAGGTGGAATTCCGTCGTCACCAGGGGCCTTCCCATTCGCTAAGCGGTCGATCGCTCTATTGAGCTCATCAAGAGTAGGGGGAGTATCTAGATATTCAATAGTCGGCAACCGCTCGACATTTTCAAATACATGTGGTAAAACCGTACTGTCCCTAGAGTAGAGAGAGGAGTAAAAGAACAGTAATATGTTAGATAAATTCGAAGCGATTCGGCTGAGATAAAAATTCTCACTTTGTAATGGTGATCAAACGTATTGTCTGATGGTGTAAATCGGGATAAACGCAGCGCCTAACGCAAGTACCAAGTGGCCTACCTACTGTTTGAGTATGGCTTTAGATTTCGCGATTCGATGAAAATCTTTATCGTGAAGTATCAAGCTCAAATATCGCTCTGTATGGATGTTTGATGTGAATTACGTGAATTCGGTTGCTATCTCGCGTTTAAGGAACCATATAATCTTGTTCGTTGTTCATGATCCGGGATAACCCAACAAAAATGTGTAGCATTCCCATTCTTGCCTGATTACTAGCACATGACCTTGCTTTCCATTATGGGAAATTTCGACAAAAAGTCTCTTGCAAAATGGGTTTGTGATGTTGTTGTCTTGGCAACGCATTTCAATGTGTTAGACAAGTGGAAAGATGGAAGATTTATGATAGCACTTGCGGTAAAAAAGACGTTTGCAAAATAGATATGAAATCACTTCACAATGACCCTACGAGTTGGGAAGAACTTGCTCTTGACCACTCACCTTCGAGGCACTATCTAAAGTGTCATTTCCATGCTGGTAAAGAGCAGATACAGTTCTTGGTTTCTGACGTACGACAGACGCTGGTCAACCGAGTACCGCCTATCACCGAGCGAATCGGATTGTTTAGTCACTATAAAAGCTGCGGAGCATGAAATCATCATGCGTTTGTGATGTACATAAAAGGTCGATATTGATAGAATGAGGCCAACAATATGAACGACTTTGTGAAAACACTTGTACAAGCATCGATGTGACACTCCTTTATAAATATCAGGAAATGGCCACGCGATTGACAGATTCATTTGTGGGTTGATTTTCGCCGAGGTTAGGAATGCACACGGTGCGTTTTGTGGAAAAATAAATACTAAATGTGCGTCCTGTTAAGTTTTGCGCGATGGTTGCTTTAGTTGAAGGCTATTGAGTTGGCAAGACGATACATTGAGTCCAGTATGATATTGGAATATGGTTGAGACTAATCGGGAGACTATAGCTATTAAAGGAAACTTGGTAACGAATCGGCTATAGCAGTTAGACGTGACAAACAAAAGATTACCCAAATTGCCATAACCAATTCATTTAAGTATTTTGTATATTTAAGTAAGCTTTATCTATAGACCAATCACAGTACAGCACATGACGATGAAAGCATAAACAGGAGAACATGTCGGTCATGGTCCAATAAAACAAAGAAATTATAATGAGTCAGGTGAACAATAAGAAGACTTGCTAATTAATGAAGCAAAGATTGTGATTTGGCACGGTTCTTAGGAGCACATCAGATAATAAGTAGATCACGTAATTGAGATGCAGGCAATCCGTTTCTATATAAGTCTACTGGTTTGGTCTTCGTAATAATAATTATATATCCGAAGGTTATTAAAAGGATTTATACACTAAACATTGTTAGCTCTCAAATAAGAAGGGCGATATAGATAATCTCAGACTGCGTACCGTCTACGGGAACGAGACTGAATAATGATGTGCAAGGATCTCGCCTCCGATCGACGCGCGGATGCTGCGGTGATTCGAGATATCAAAGCTGGTGGAAAAACCGCGCAAAAGTAAACAAGTAGTAAACGAAACTAACTGGGATTGAACACGAATTCGTTTGACAGAGTTCTATTCGGGGTAGACCACGGTTTGTAATCCTTAGAAAGAGATTGGCTCGAAGATGCTGCACGCATGACAATAGTGTGAAGGACAGAAGCCTTCCCGTTGGATGTATCAATAAAACTGGATAGCCATTCTAATAGATGTGACGGTTTTCGGTCGAGATTTTTCGCCACAAATCCTTTGACAGTGTACGCGACCGGGCCGGCAAAATGATCAATAGTGAACGCGTGAGCAGACGAAGAACGCTGCGCGATTGGCGAAGCTTTTGCTGCGGTGTTTGCATGAGGATGCGCGTTAGACAAACCGTTGCGCGTGGATTTCACATCTAAATGAAAACACGACGAAGACTAAAATTGGACGAACTAAATAATGAGGAATTGAGAATACCGTCCAGCCCATAACATCTGGCGTTTGTATAGTCACAATGGAAAACAGCCTAAACAAGTCGAGAAGTGGACTACACAGGTCGCAGAAAAAGAAAAGTCGAACACGTGACAATTAAACACTTGTATTGATTTTTACAGCTAACAAGAATTAGGCATGGGCTAACGGGACTGAACTTGTGATAAGTTGTCAACAAAAGTTTGGAAAGTCCATTTCGGCTTCCCTTCAATGTTCAAACATATCCTGTGAAACTCAACGAGTTCAATCATCATCATCACAGACAGCATTACACCGGTAGCGCGTACCGAATGCTTAACTGCCATACAACCATGAAAAAGTAAAAGCCTAAAAGATGGGGAAGGGTGGGACCTAAATAGCTACGGATACTATAGAAGAGTAAGCACAAACAAACGGGGTAGAGGTGAATACACGTCGAATGGAACATGCATTCAAACAAGTTTCGTGAACGAGTAGAGCGACATCAGCACGGCAGCTTCCTTGCGGCTTTCACTGTCATGCATCATAACAAGCTTTTCTCGTCACTCCGCATGACAACATACAAGGTTAAGGAAACACTCCAAGAAGATGCTTAGTGCAAGACCGCCATTGAACACGGTTTCTGGACATATCCTGAAGCGTAACTAGCCATTGCGATATCTGATCGCGGGGACACCAGCCTGGAAGACAACGAGTTCAAACTGACATTTAAACGGTTTTTAAAAAGTAAAAGGTAAAAGTAATAAGGTTTGACCGAACGAATAATTTTTAATACCGTCAAGATTTAAAATATCTCAAAATCACATATCTTACTGACCCGTTAAATCCAATCGGACAAATAATGGGCAACTAGGGTAATTTGTATTTCCATGAATGTGTGCTATGGTGTATTCTAACACGCGAACTCTCACTTGAAATGTACGTGCCGTACCTCTACACTGTCGACAGAACATCGGCGGAATGAAAAGAACAAACCGGTACTCACTTTGCTCCAGATGAACAACGTCATGAGATTTGAAATGACCGCGAAGACGCTGCAGCCAATCAGACTCGCGTGGATCATTCGCGCTCGATAACGTGGCATGCACGCGATTCAGGGCGCAAACCTAGAAATGAAATGCATGAAAATACACGCCTGAAGCATTTCCCGTATGACTCTTTAAAACAGTTAAACGGATCAAAAAGCTATTTGCATGCATCCCCATCACACAGACCCCACGACTGGTCTCGTGTTGTTGGCACTCATCAGGTAGGGACAGTAGGTCGTGGGGCGGGTGATGGAGATGCATGCAAATGAGTTTTATTCATGGTTATGGGTTTTAAACCCAGTCTACATGAGTGGGGCTAATGTAATTGAACAGGTTGGTAGTACCAACCATATCCAACAGTGGCGTACAAGCGCAAGCTGAACGGATTGTTGCGCTGTTATTCTGACACTAATTACAAACCGACGGAAAGGTTTGTTGCAACGGCGTCGCATTGTTAGGGCGGGCATATGTGCGGACGGAACAGGTTGACAAGTTAAAAAACTTAAATAATGTCACAAGATTACGTATCTAATGCATGTAATCTACGAAAGCAGAATAGCATCACACGAAACAAACAAGCATCACAGTTCCCGATCCTGGATCGAACCAGGAACAAGCGAAAATCACCTTGAGAAGTTCGTGTAGAAACCTGTAGGGCAAATATGCATTCATCAATACAAAAGGTAACAGTTACTCTCCATTATATTTTAACTGGATGCAAGGCGATTCTTCAGTTGACTCACAAAGCGATAAAGTGAATGAATGCGGTGTGACCGTTGAAGGAGAGCGTGCCATTTCCACTGACCGCAGGTACAATCGAGACAAGCAAAGATTTGCAGGACGCATCAGCGTCACTATGCACGCCACCGGTGGTAAGCTGCATGCAGAAACCCTGGCGTTTCACTGTCGTTTTTATTTCTATTTTACCTATCGCATATGTTTAGGCCTCGACAACCTGGCTTCAATATCAAACCTGGCAGTATTTTAGACCACGTGCAGTCTATGATTGTGCGGCACATTTCCTGTATCTGGCTTGTGATTTCATGCTTACATACTCATAGCATGCCTGATAACAATAGCATCAGTAAAAACTAGAAATGATAAATGATAATGAAATGGCGATGCGATAAATTTTGGGTGCACCACAGGTGATGTGAACTGGTGCAAGAATACTGGTTTTAGTTACAGATACGGCATGGTTATTGACTTTGCGCTATTCTCAAGTCCATGAAAAGTTCCACCTGTGAAATGACCCCTAGTATTAAGATGTCCTGGAAATTGCAATTCCCTTTCGGAGCAATGCTGTTTCTGAGCCCCAAGTTTTATTCACCAGTTCGAATTCCGCATTTCAAAAACAGCTGGTCCAATACCGAGTCAAATGGTGCAATCCCATCTATTTGTCCATAAACGATAATGCCACCCTGTCTGGGACCAACAGAAAACAAGGTTGGCGCACGTGACATGATATAAACATGAAAATGAATAGATACTACAGAAATAATACTCCATATAGCGGAGTTTCAATTCCCCAAGTTAAATCTATTTTCAAGTGGAACAAGAAGCCCGGGAGTGTTTTCCTTTCGACTGGGTTTCTGTGTGTCTACCTCTGTGCATAAACTTACAAACGGAATCTTGCTCACCTGGTTCGACAGGGCTATTTATATTACCAACAGTAGTATCGGGTTTCACATAAAAATGGCTTGCAACTTTTAAAAAAGTATTTCGAACGACTCCTGTTCCTTATGCAGCCTTCAAGTTATAAGTGATCTAAATAAACATCAAAGCACCGAGTCCGTATAGAATAATATATTCCACTTGGTATTTCGCACCTCTCACAATAGGTGAGCACCTGGTAGTATAATGCTGAGAGATAATGTACCGCTGTATTCAAAATTAACCTCTCAGCTATTGATATTGAAACCGCTCACACGACAGTCAACCACGGCAAATGACATCCAAATAATGAAGTCAATTTCGCCGGGATGATGGTTTCAGTGTTACAGCGGATGTTCGATAAAAACATTGATTACGTAGCATGTGGTAGACATTAAGGAAAAGTTTAACCCGCGGTAATCGCGAACAGACCTCGTCCAGAATATTTGTACAAGTCCGCATCGCATCTAGTACACGTTGGTTATCAGTGGTATGGATACGTTTTAACATGTGAGCTGGTTCATCCGGTCCCAGGATTCCTTCATTTTCCAGTTCCCGGACCACACCCGTGACTGCGATCCGCATGAAATACTGATGTAGGCGTTCATTGGCATAATTGATGCAAAACTGCTCGAAACCATTATCATGAAAACGCTCAAACCCGAAGAAATCTAGTATGCCTTGAAGATTCGCAATAGAAAAAGTTCGGAATAAGAAAAAGGAACAATTATTGATCGAGATCGAAAACACCACAAACACAAACCTATTTCCGAGCTCGGAGTTGTGGAATACGTGGACCCAAGGCGATCATTGATAGTGTCCACGATATATTCAAACAAACTGAAGTGAAAGAAAAACGGAGACACGAAATTTACACAATTCTGATTTTCGCCGCTTGTAGGGATGATATAACAAAACCATAAGTATCAACTGAGCGTTGACTGTAGTATTGGTGCTTATATCACTCTGACGTGATTACGTCTAACTAGGAAGGGGTTGATTTGAGTGAAGTAAATACCGCGAATCACGTGTCTACAAGCATTTACGTTGGCAATTACAAGACTGAAACTAGATGAGGTGATGAAGGTTTCGACCGGCTCAATGTGAACTTGTCCACATGTAAGAAATGAACAACGCAAAAACTCCAAAGGCTTGTGAATAAATGGAAACACAATCCGGGAATCGAGTGACATGCAGCACTGCCCAATAGATCTCGTGTAAAAGGTAACACCGGCACGTTACGCAAATTAACGGATTTGCAATTATTTATTAAATATGTACTACAAAAACAACTAAGTGCAAACGGGTAATGCTACAAGTAAATGGTTGCATGTGAGAGCAGTGTATTGTCGTTAACCCATATTTCAAAATCTGGCCAACATGACCGTAGTTGGGTCCAAATGGAGCATATGACTACACAGCAGTTTGCCAGGCAATCGGCTTGTGATTTCAAACGTATATATGGGGTATTTGAAAGGCTCAGTCCATTTTAACGGTTGCGGTTCAGAAGCCATTTGAAATTCGCCAAGGCGTCAAACAACGATGTGTTCTTGCTCCAACGCTGTTCGGTATTTTCTTTGCTGTCGCTGAAGCACGGTTCCAAGACGAGATGGCCTTTACCTACACACGCGGCGTGATGGCAAGCTTTTCAAACTGAAGCGGTTGAGACCTCAAAATAAGGCAATGGACGTTAATCCGTGACTTGCGGTTTGGTGACCGTGTAACCATTATTGCTCAATAGCCAGAACACTTCCGTCGTCAATGGAATGCTTTTCGTCGCATCCAACGACTTTGGGCTAACGATCAGCTTAAGCACGAGCAAGACCAAAGCCATTGGTCAAGAGACCGTATCACCTCCCATCTGTACTAGTGAGAACTGTCAGCTTGAAACAGCACATGGTTTCACATATTTTGGTTCAACCATTGTGGATAACCTCTAGCTAGAAACGGAGATTGGCAGAATAGGTGCCATTATGTCTCTTTTGAACTTTGGCGTTTGGTGCAACCGGAAGTTGACCGCGAAGACAACGACGACAGTATACAGCACGTGCGTACCAAATGCTTTACTGTATGGCAGTGAAATCTTGACCATCCGCTGAAGACACAAAAGGAAGCTGAATGCTTTCTCTTTAATCAGCATCCACTGTATCTTGAACATATCGTCTATGGGTAAAGCAACAACTGCTGAAGTGCTTTCTAGGGCTGGTCTACAGTGCATGTTCACAATGAACCACGTACACTGGCTGGGTGATGTGTGCAGAATGGAAAATGGCCGCATTCCAAAAGATCTATCCTACGGTGAGTTGAAATCAAGATGGTTTGCAAGGGAGATAAGAAAGCTCTTGACATTGATCCGATGACTTGAGAAGAACTTGCTCTTGACCGCTCACTTTGGAGGCACTGTGTAAATCGTCAACTGCAAGCTGGGGAAGAGCAGATACTGCTCAGTTGCTAATCTTAGATCAAGCCGTCAGCGTGCAACTGACATCGATCGACCGAGTAATGCCTATCGCTGTGAGTGCTGTGGGAGAGATTGTTCCCCCCGAATCGGACTGTTTAGTCGTTCTAAACGCTGTGGAGCGTGAAAGCACTTGTGAGGTACATCCATGGTAGACATCGGCCGAAGGAGGTTAATAACAACAACAACATTTGATTTAAGTTGATCCACTATGAACGCGCCACATAACTATGTATTTATGCAAGACAACTGTTTTTTGGTAAAGCAAATGCAAGCGCAGATTCCCCATTCGGTGGGCTAATGAAACGTAGACGTTTTGCAGTTTCGGTCCAGAGTACAGTACCAATAAGTAGTGGTGCGTGTACTTTTCGGTTGCAAGTTAGATAAAAAGCATGGACAATTAGAATTCAAGCAAGGCCTTAAAACTGTGTATAAAACGGGAATGAGTAGAATAAATGATAAAAGGCTAAGTTTCATATTACTGAAAGCCAATGTATTGCCGCAAAACTTCGTGGCGTTTATGTCGAATGAAAATTGAAAACAGACACAAAGAAGTGATAAGCTTTTATAGTTTGCATTTTGCCCAGGCATACGTTGCCTTACAACGAACTCTTGTTACAACGTTAGGTAGATTGATTAGCCATAGTCAAGTGAAGTGAGCAACGTGAAAAAAGTGTAAAGCCACGAGATATTTTGTTTATTATTGCTCGCGGTCGGCGGGATTCATAAAGGATTCAATGAAGTGAACCACGAAACGGCAAATTAAAGTGCACTGGGATGAGCAGAATCGATTCGCGCACATTCTCACCTGCTATAAAGTGCCTTGACCAAACAGTCCCGCTGCTCTCTGGCATGATAAACGGAACAAGGGGAAGCGTAGGCTGTGGCGCGCTTCCGTTTGGAGGCATGTGAACTACTGCCTGCTTGGATAACTCGATGAAGCAACTGCTGACCAAACTTTTCGCCAGTTTCATCGGACGAAACCCCGAGAATGAGACCAGCTGTTTTGACTGACAGAATTGTGGGGACGATATTATCAAGGAATAAAAAGTTAACACAACGGAATGAAAGCATGAAGTGAAAAGAGAACAACCTCAGTGCTGGGATGTAGTGAAATGCATTATAACACCAGGAACATGGGTCATAATATCCCAGCCGCTGTGCTGAGCATCGTTTTAACGACAAGATCAAAATGAAACAGATCACGAGAAGAAGTAAACTTTTAAAAACTTTAAACAGCCGCTTTTCAAGTAAAGATGACATAGCTTGAGCCTATTCTCCATGCAGCGGATGCCTAATCTACGTTACTTCTCGAAATTGTTCGGGAGTATGACAGCGTGAGATTTACCAGAGCGGGAAATAAAACTATAAAAACAAGATGAAGAAAATGGAAAAAGAATATGAAATACGAAAGGAGTAGCTGTCTTGGCAAATGACGTATAATGGACCGTGATTTATGGTGCAAACATTGCGTGGATCGTTGTGAGAACTGTACGAGGGTGATCTTTAATGCAACATTAGGAAACTGCGGTCATCTAATTCAAAGAATATTTCAAAACACATTAGGATTGTAAAGCGCTCACCGAAATTTGCACTGTCCTACGCGGTTGCCAATCAAAATCAAATCTGATATCAATGATTGTTGGAGTGGGGCGCGAAATTTTATAACTACTGGTGGAAGACCCGATGGCACATACCGTTTGTGAAAATAATAATAAAGGTGATCGAACATTCGAGTAATAACACACAAGTACAACGGGAAATCGGAATTGCTTGAGACTGGACTGATTGTTAAACCACTGACGATTCATCGAGATTTTGAATGATGAAAAGAACGAAGTCATGGAATCTGAGCAAAGCAATCAATTGGAATTATGAAAGCGTTGCAACACTTGATAGAAAACCACTCGGTGACAGTGTGTTTGAGCACCGTGGTTCGTTGCACGAACCTGTTTTATATTTGTAAAATCAAACGTCGTTTAGCACCGACGTTAAAAAATATTTGAACCCGAATGAGATATCATTCCCGGCTGGCTACAGTGCGTATACGGTGCAATAAAACGGCATTAGAAACTTTTTACTAGGATCTCGAACAAAGGTCGCACACTTGATACAGCACTGATGCACCTTAAACATAAACTTCATCCAGATTCTGCAGTTAGATTTACAAAATAGAGTGCAAAGACTAACCAAGTGTTTATCAAGGACAAACATCCAACAACTCAGCAGTAGAACAGAAAAGCAGAGGAATACTATCAACAAACACCTTTGAAATGAACGGAAATACCAGCCCTGGTTTGTGACACAGCTTTAGTCTTTTTAATTTCTTAGCACTGACCGCCACGTAGACCTTGGTAACGTAGACAGGCTTAGGCATGGGATAAAAGCGTATATGGAACGTCTACATAAGAAAATAGTCCAGATTACCACACCTGGCCCGAGTGTAGTCAATAAAGTGGGCCGAGCGGACATATCCACAATCTGGCACTCGATACATCGCTGGGTACACGTTAGCGTGCATGACCACTAGCATGATATGTTATCACGATTTCGCCTGTCCATTGGCACCCTAAGCGCGTACAGCAGTCCGTCTATTAGCCCTCACTTTGAGAGTGGTTCGTATGTATGTATTAAATCAAAATCCTGATACAATCATAGATTTCACGTGGGCTAACATATTGCCAGGTTGTTCATAGCTAGATAGATATGACACGGAAAATAGAAATAGAAATGACAAAGAGAATCCGGCGTTTCCACAGACAGAAGACGACCGGTGGCCAATCAGTGGGTTTAACATTAACAAAGCCAACTAGTGTTTTTTATACCCGTATCATTGGCCTGACAATGCTTTCGCGTCAAGAACTAAGCGTTATGACTTATTCGCTCTTGAAAGCTAACGGCAACTAATTGCAACGAAAATAGAAGGAAAGAACTAAAGTAAACCACATAATTGTAAATAATTATTCGATCAAGGCAGTTCACGTTTTGATATGTGCATCAATTCGAATTATTATAGAAAGGTTATCGTAATAGCATACTTTTCTCATAGTCTTCTGGGTGAATCATGGCGATTGAACTCAAATTTTCCGAATCTGTGGAATAAGACTCGCTCAAAATCGAATTCAAGCGTGAACCAGATTTGGTTTCAGGACAAGGGATGAAACGAGTCAGATTAAGCAACAATATGGCAGTCAAGAGCTGGCGAATTTGCGACACGGCCTCTTCGGAATAACCCATCAACTCAAAGGCCTTTCTGGTGGCTGACCACGAGAGGTGAGGAGGTAGTGGTGACCTGGATGAAGGGTTTATTCGAGATGTAGAATTGATTTGTAGTATTTTCAGTTCATCTATTGAGAGCGATGCAAGAAACTGAAAAGATATGTATAGAACAGTTGAGCTCGACGCAAGTCAGGTGAATTGAATAGAGTTTAGAAATTAATATGAATATTTTACACGATAACCTTGATGAATGGTTAAGAAAGCGTAATCATTAAAACCACTTTCCGCAATACCTGATTAAAATAACCATAAAACACAACATTTCTGACATTTTCAAACGTGAAAAAAGTATTACACAAGGACGATTGTAGTGCAGAGGTCACTTTCGGTAGATACAGTTACACTACTTGCAAACAGATAATGCTCAATTAAGATAGTAATACTCCTACTAGCTAGGGTTGAGAACTGAGTGCATCACAACACGAACAGTTACCGATAAGGTCTGGTAGCAGTTTGCTTTCAGTTAGCAAAAAGTCCAACTATGATTCCGAAAATATAAAGACAAATAAAACAACAGGCTGAAAACAACGTGGGCGTAGTAAGCAGGTGGAAATTTAATTTGTTAATGACAGCTACGAGAAAGCACAAGACTGATCCAGGCAAAGTGCTGCACAGTCAGAGAGTGCATGCCGGTTAACATATTGCCCATATCTAGATAAATGAGAAATAATAATAGAAATGGGAGCGAGACTTCAGTGAACTTTCGCATGCAGCTCCATACCGATGGCAAATAAATGTAGCACGGTTAGCTGCACAGCACAGAAGTACTGCACGATTATACATCCGTACAGTGGTAAAAATAAGAGATTGCATACAAATATACAAATATACAGCACCGTTAAAAACATTCGTAATTAAATCGCGAGTAGTTAGATTTACAAAATCAGTATCCATTCGGTTATCAAATGTTTACCAAAGCAAGAAACCACTAGCTAGGACTTTATACTGAGAAAAAACTTGAACAATTTTCGTTATTAACATGAAAACTAGTATAGGCACAAACGTGGACACCATTAAACTGGTAGCAATTGATGAATGCTATACAAACACGCCAATAAAATTGTTAATCGATTCGGAAGGATAGGACCTAAAATTCACTGAACCTGTAGAAACCTGGAATCAGATGCCTACATTATGACTATGAGGCTACCATAGAGTAGTCAGCTCATGCGCAGTTGATGACTGTGTGGGACTTTGCCTGGAATTAGACATTCTTTGGTTCAGACGAATCACGGCGCCTGTTTCAACCTTGAAATATTACACATCTATGCATACAGACGCCTGCTAATGCACATTATGCGAAACGGGATCAATAATGCCTGAGCTTGGTTTGTCGGTAAGAAATCAAGCCAGTTCGTTATGTTGGGTAACCCACAATGTTCGTATTTGTCTCGTGCGTCTAAAATGCACGCAAGGAGGTTTGTCATGCCATTGCCTTATGAAAATTTTGGTTAAACAACCCAAACCTATCGAGCAAGATTCGTTGGACATCAGAGTGACTACCAAATAAGGCAGGAATTCGACGACTTACCGAATGGAATATATGGAACGAAGACTCGAAACTTTGTTGATCGAAAACAGCTCTAGGTTTTTCCAACAGGTAAACATGGAGGTTTCCTTTGATGACCGTATGATTACTAATAGAAAATGTTATGAAAAAATGACTCACGCATCGTATATGAGCGACAAAAATTTTCCGAACCTTGAGCTGTTGTTATTATGGTTCGTGTGAGCATTACCTGAATAATATGAGGCTACCAAATAACCAACTAACCAAAAGCTTCCAAAACTGGATTACAATTCAGCAAAACTTCTTCGATCACACTTTCGGGAGCAGTCCTGTCTGGTGCAAAATTTTAATGTTTAAGCGAGGCAACGAATGCAGAGAAAGAAATATATCAAGTGATTAGAACCATGTTCCGATTAAAATATGGTGACCTACGCGTGTTTCCCGCGTCTGTGAGAACTTTCATGAATCAAGTGGCGCAAAATGTATTTGGAAGCTTCTGTTTTTCCTGATCCACTCAATCCGGAAATCACGATAGCTTGCAGATTATCACCATCCGACATTCGCCTTAAACACTGTTCAGCTATGGCATATGCATGCGGAACATCACGCAAATCTTTAACCTTTTCCATTTTACCGTGTTTGAATTTCCACATACCTGATGGATATAGCTGTGTTGATCATCGTCATAAAACGACGGAATCGGACGGTTGGGGTTTAGTGATATCAGAATGTCACAACCCAACCATGAATAGATATCACCTCGATTAAACTTTTCAATTAATGTTGATAGCACTTCGGTGTTTACAGTGGAAATTGGCATACCTGATGAATCACTTATGGAAGATAATGAGAGAAGATCGGTTGTAGAATCGGGAATACGAACACATGCAGGCATTATCCTAATGGTAAGACACTGTGGAAACGAAAAGAACGCATCAAAGATGTCCAGCAAAAAAGGTGGTATAATGACCGACGGACTAAGTTTGCTTTTGGTAAAATAATGAAAATGGGTGAACAAAAAAGCTAAATGATGAGTCGATCGATGAGATGGTTCTGGTTGTGGCCGATGATGTTACACATTATAATGTGCCGACAGATCACATGAGAATTTATACAGAAGAAATAGAACTAAACAAAGTAATGGTACATGATTTATCTACTCTACTTATTCATTCATTCACTTTCAGCTACGGGTAATGATCTGCAAGTAAAACCGGACTGTCTCCTTACCGTCGTTATCCCATCACATTTATAGGGCAATTAGCCTATGAGAATTCACAAACGTTAGCGAAAACACTAATTAATACATCGAATTGAAAGTTAAAAGTTAAGATCATTCATATTCTGATTCTGAAATACTGTATGAAATCAAAAGTCTGTATACAGGCCGTAACCGATTGCACATCATAAGATATACAGTCAAGATACGCAGACTTCATAACAAGCAGGAAGAAAGGACGTCCTAATCAAAGCCAGGTTCGCAGTCAATCATTTGACACAACTCTGGCGATTTATTCTCAATTACGAGATACAAAGGAAAACTCTCGATTTTTTATGGATTCTGTCATAGAGCTTCAATAGCATATCGTAGACGAAATAAGTAACAAACCACTGTCGCTGCGTTGAAAATTCGAACCAAAATCTTCGTATTTAAATATCCCCCTACAAGTGATGCAATTATCACAATACACAAAACAATCCCGTATCAAATACTTTATTGTTAAGACACACTTCGGTTTCTAACAGATCGGGATCCTGCAGTAGAAATACTACTTGGATAATATTTCATAATAAGTTACAATACATGACTTGTCTAGGCCTGGGCAACCTGACAGTATCATAGCCCACGTGCAGTCTCTGACTGTACGGCACTGCCTGGATAAGGCTTGTGCTTTCATACATACATACATAATATGCAAGTGGAATATCTGTGTGAGCTAATAACTTTACAAACACCAGCCTCATCAAAGCAGTCAAAATAGGAATGAATTGAACAGCGACCAAATTATTTGAATAAACAGTTCAGCACATGCCATATTTTCAGCAACTTAGTTTTGATAGGCAAAATTTATTAATGGACAAGTAATCTTGACCTTATCAGTTGGGCATACTGCTCGAAAAATTACATGTATGAAAGGAGACGTATGATGAAATAAATCTTTCGAATGTATTTATTTCTCTAAGATATGGCGACTCAGAGTAGAAATAACTATTTGCGAGGTGAGAGAGAGCGAGAAATGCTAAAAGGTATAGGTTGAACAGAAAAATATTTTTTGATAATATATATATATATATTTACACAATCATTTAAAAATGAAAAAGTGCCACCCAATCATGAAAGCGATTTACTCATTGCAAGTTTGAATAAACGATGTGTTTGGTAGTAAAGAGATAAATAAATTCAAATTTCACACAGAGGGGAACCAAAACGAAAAGCTACTATGTATCATTCATGAATGCCCGTAGTCCGCTTGATAAAAAATGTAAAGCAAAACCAGATCCATTCGGTCAGCTGTTATTGTTAAAATGAAAGAAATTTGAAGACGGAATATGAAGCTGTAAAACATTGCGCTGTGTATGCAACAACGATGACGAGCTCAAAAAACAATTGCGAACTTTTCACTTTTTTTCTTTGATAAATTCCGTGTGAGCCTAGATATTCGAAGACGATTCGATATGACATGTAATTGGGTCCGCTATATTTAGACTATTTCAAATTGAGATATTAAAACTACTAGTATTTCTGCTGACACCGTGGTAACGTACATGCATTAAAGACGGGAATAACGGTTCCCATCCAAAATGGGTTTTGGAAAAGGCATTCAGCAATAATTGTCTGCACTAAACAGACGTACAATTGGTTCTACCAGCGGTCTAAAACAGTTGGGGAACCATGTCAAATGTAATTTTCTGTCATTGAAGCTGAAGAAAATTATGGTCTGTCTAGGCCTGGGCAACATGACAGTATCTTAGCACACGTGCGGTCTTTGACTGTGCGGCACTGTGCCTATACCATGTATGTAGTTTAATATACACGAATGTGCAATTGTGAAATACTTGTGCAGTGCACCTAACACCGCGCTAAATTGATTTGCACCGGTAGTGAGCGGCACGCAAAAACACGCTGGAGTCTAAAGGTCATTTCTACTCTATATAAATTTCTAATATCTGTCTAGGCCATAGCAACTTGACAGTATCTTCGCTCATGTGTAGTCCCCGACTGTGCGACACTCTACCCGGATCAGGATTGTAATTTAATACATACTTCTTACATACATGTGGGTCATTTATAATCTACCAGTTTGACGAGAGAAAAATCAAAAGGCACGATTCTATGCCAGATCAATCAGATCATATCAAGCTTTTAAACTCACAATATTTCAACCTAGATTAATATTGACTTAATCCGTTATCATCATTTAACCGGTAAACGTTATTTTCGATAACTCGATCGAACATTTGAAAATGGATATTTCGTGTGGCGTTTGAAAATTAAATTCGAATGTCTAAAGAAGTCCGCATCATTAATGAAAAGGTAGTTTGGAAAAGTCAAGTGAATTGACTTGCTATTTATCGTTCTTTATCCGACAACACGTACCTTTTAAAGCAATCATGCAAAGACCTTTGAAGTTTATTTGAAATTTTTACAATCAATCTAAAACTAAAGTGAATATTAAGTACCTTCCGAAAATCACAACGCAAATATGACTGCAATAGCACAAAGAAGAACGAAACATCTCCAAGTTGATGGAATATGAAGAAACAAACATAAGAAGTAAATCCTTTGAAATATAGTAGACCGCCACAAAATATATGTAGACATCTACAATTCAACAACTACGGGTTACTGTAACATCCTCATAAAATGAACTTCCTGCAACTCTAGCTTGTTATGTATTTCAATGATACTCACTTGGTTGAAACCAGCCAAATCATCTAACGATATACTACTCAAATGAACGTTTGATGTATTGTGTATGTGAAACGTATTCCGGATGTTAAAATTTATGAAATCCAGAGTCAAATAACATACACGCGTTTATTCGCAGAGTCTGACTATTGAGCAATCTCTTTCTGAAGGCTTGCTATCGTCCAAATAAATTGGCTATGGAAAGTTAAAGAAGTATGAACCCTCGTGAATTTGTTTTTTAAATAGCATTAAATAACATAGTCCGCATAGTCCGGAAATGTACATCGGCCAATAGACTCAAGCTGCTCAGGACTAGAAAGATATAAATAAAAGAAACGAGAAAACAGCAGTGAAACTTCAGCTTATTTTTGTATATGGCTTATTAGCTTTGGCAAATCAATTTAGCAAGGTGTTACCTGTTCAGAACAAAAGTACTGCACAATTTTATATTCGCACATATCCACGTGAGTTGAAAATGTAGCAGATAGATTAATGAAAAATAACAAACTACTACTAGTGTAGCTGTGCCCGCGGTTGCATAGTAATCACGAATGTCCCTAACAACAGGTTTTCAACGAAATACAATTCGCCGGTGTATGTTTGATTAACTTTGTTTAAACCAGAGTTCCTATCTCACCGAGGTGTATATGGTGTAGCTGCAGTAGCCGAAAACTAAATGTTAGCTGAGATCACATTGCACGTGCTGCTTTTTGCTAATTAAACTGGATATTCAACCGGCCAAACGGACCATAACGTTCTGAAATAGAACTATAACATGCCACATGGAACATGACTCAGTGAAGTACAAATCTTGTGTTATATAGTTACTGTCTAGGCCTGGGCACTGTCTAGGCCTGGGCAACCTGACAGTATCTCAGCCCACGTGCAGTATCTTACTGTACGGCACTTTGCCTGGTTCAGGCTTGTGCTTTAATACATACATACATACATATAGTTACTGACAGCTTGACAGACGACAGTTGATGGCTGTAACTTCAGGTGCAATCCACATTGTCTACCTGGGTGGCATGCAAGTAAATGTATTGCCGCCATTGTCGTCCTGGTTCGATATCTCCAGTGGGGTGCGGCAGGGTAACGCTATCTCGCCGTACGTTTTTAACTTGGCGATCAACGATGTCTTAAGGAAAGCTTTAGCTGGTCTGGTGGGCGCATGTGTTGAACTTCTGCCGGGTGAGAGAGCTACCGATTTAAAGTATGCGGATGACATCGCAATTTTGGGAGATGACCCCAATATAATGCAAAAACAGATGGACAGCCTGGCACTTGAAGGTATGACATGTGTTTTGCGCCTAACATGTGTAAAACTCTTACCCAGGACTGGAGCGACTCGCTTCAAAATCTAACTTTGTGTGATGTCAATCTTGAATTGGTCGATAGCTTTGTTTGCCTTGGCAGTTGTATCTCTACTCGCGGTTGTGTCGAGGAAGAGATCTCACAACGTGTTCGAAAAGCGGGTGTAGCGTTTGCTAACCTTCGCCATTTGTGGCGTCGACGCGATGCTTCCCTCCATACTAAAGGACGAGTGTACATCGCAGTGGTGCGTGCTACGCTACTTTATGGCTGCGAAACCTGGTATATTCGAGCGGAAGATGTCCATCGGCTTTCTGCTTTTGACACCCGTTTCATGCGTACGACTGCTCGCATTTGGTGGCAGCATCGCGTTACAATTGTAGACGTCTGCGAGCGGGTGTTAGGACCAGGTGGCCACGGACTGAGAGAAATGCTTATGCTTGCTCGTTTGCGATGGTTGGTACGTTTCAAGAATACCGCCTCACCGTTTACATTACCGTGCCTTATTCGCAGTCTAGCAGAAGCTAAGAGAAACGATCGGGTGATCAGTTCATGACGTAGTGCGTTGGGATGATGAAACTTGCCGTAACGCTCGGCTCAGCTGGGCGAAATCCTTTATCGGGTGGGGTCCTAAGCTCCACCTAATAGTTGGCTGGAAACCCGACGAGATATGGCTGCAAACCGAAATCAGTGGCGCCAGTGTATTTTATTATGTGTGTTCTAATCTTTTTGCGGTATATTATTATATTAAATTTGATGGAAAAAACGAAGAAACAAAAAATCGCATGCAGTGAATTTACAAAAACAAGCTGTTTTGTGCATTTGCTTTAACATATTCCGGTTGCCTGCTTTCCATTTTTCACGCGCTTTTTTATCTGCTTTTTTGCTTCATATTGCTTGGCACTTTGATTGCCTCCAGACTTGTGCTTCGTGATGATGATGATGAGGCTGTGGTTAGAATCAGAGATGAAGTTCAAGGAATATTTGGTATTATTATAATAAACAAATTTAAGCCAATTCTAATTCTCCTCTGAAGTTCCCTCTTCTGGTTCATCCATCGATCTGGAGATGTCAGTGAGGAAGCAAAGAGGAGATTAGCTTTCTCTGATTTTATCAAGAAAAATACTTTCTTTTCATGAAATTGAAGGTAGAACTACTGATCACAAGTTTAAACTACTTCGCGAAACGAAACATGGGCGGCTTCTGCTGAAAATGCAATTCCTGTTAGAAAACGACCACGACTGCACCACTCTGGGAACTGCGTTTCAATGTATACGCATGTGATGATCCAACGCGTCTTTAAACAATTGTTCTGGTCAAGAGATTGTGTTAAGCTTTAAGGGGGAATTAGACGCTAAATGGCCTAATATATTTCCAAACATTGTCTAATAAAAAACTAAAAAATCATAAAAACATGTATGTATTGTCCACGCATATTATTGCATTGTTTCGTGAATCCATGACCACTCACCGTGCTGGTGAAGAGAACCCCTACATTACTCTCCAGATATACGGAGAGAAGAAAGTGAACCGTATGAACTGTATACTCAATATCGAAGTGCCGGGTGCTCAACCGCATAAGGTCATAGGAAATCAGGGCGGCTTTTTAGGCACCCTCAGACATGTGCAACTTGAACTACAACTATTGGCTGTTTCCCAAGAATTCGTGTTTTGGTTTATCCATATTTGCGAAGAAGTCAGTGATGAATACACACAGTAAGTACTCCAATTACTTTCATCAAGAAGATTACTCATTTACTATGCTGAGAAATCACTATACAGTTTAAAAACTACAAACGTGATTCTAACTACGTCTGTTTCCAAAATGAAACCGGTGGAAGGTGTCCAGATGGTCGAAAATAATGTTTAAACAATTTTATTCAGTTTTATTGAAAACCTAAATGAAAAAAGATTTCGGTTGTGACTTAGAAATCACACGACAGTAAATTAGAGAATCAAAAATGCTTTGCTCAAGAAAAATGGGAAATCAGATTTTTGCGTTAACCTTAAGATATTCAAAAATGACTTAGGTAAACAAACGATAGAATATTTACCGGTTATACGATACAATATTTGATTAAGTATTGAAAAGTGCTTATATGCTGTAGAAAGTATGTGTAGAAGTATGCACCACAGATAGAATTATTTTGTAATGAGCACAGCAGCGTTTAGTATTGTGTTGAGGATTTGAGAGTACTGACTTCAAATGGGAGGACCGATGTGCAGCTTAGCGTGCACGCAACGTAAATTTTGACTGCAATCACTGATATGCAGCAGAAGACATCATGTATTCCCGCCACTTTGTGGGGCTTTAGTTTGACGGTATCTGGAATATTGTGTTCAGTTGTAATTTCATCACTACAAGAAGGATATCCTTCGGCTTGAAAGCTTACAGCGTCTCGCAACTCGCAGGTTTGAAGGTTAGCGTCCGGAACCGTACGTTGCACGACTAAAGTCTCTTGATCTTTTCTCCCTCAGACACCGTCTTTAAAGAGGTGACTTCATTGAAACCTTTAAGATCTTGAAAGTTTTAAGTGGCGTTCCAATGAACGACATCTTTACCTTAATAATTGAGCTGGGCACCCTGGGCCATTCACCTGAAGTTGCGAAGAAGCCATTTTGGCCAGACTCCAGGTAAAAAATTTCAAGCCGTGGGGTAGTAAACTTATGAACATTCTTCCAGAAGTGGCGTTCCAATGAACGATATCTTTATCTTAATTCCTGAGCTGGGTATCCGGGGCCATTCACTTAAAGTTGCGAAGAAGCGATGTGGGCCAGACTCCAGGAAAAACTTTTCCAGCCGTAGGGTAGCAAACTTGTAGAACATTCTTCCATAAGAACATATATCCTGCAATTCCATCTCAAGTTTCATGCCGGGATTGTACCGTAACTATTGTAAATTATTGATTGAATACTCTCCCTAATTGCAACACAAGCTTTGGTAGATAACAATTTTTCGTGTTAACCGGCGAAGAAATTAAATGAAAAAGTATTAGTATTCGTGTCAGTATCACACGGAGATAGTCGACCAAGTGGAAACGAGTGCTCAGATTCTTTCGGAGGTGTGCTTGAAAACACCCGCCACTACCTGGATTGATTCGCAGGGAGCACAGGCGTGTATACCTGTGAATCAAAGATGGGGGAGGTCTCATCATTGAAAGGTGAGAGAGTTATTGCGTGTTGCATGTTCAATCGAATGGAAAGACAATGGGCAGTAGTTTATTTCAATTAAAACGAATAAAATGTACCAAGATTGAAACCTTCATAATGATGACAGGTTTCATTATTGTTCATCTAAGTGAAATGTATGCTCTTGCGCTACGTGTGAGCAATCGAGGCCACCCATAAAAACTGGCCAAGCGACATCTCAGGTCAAATGTTCGTAATTACATCTTTAGTGAAAGGGTGGTAAATTACTGGAATCGTTTTCGTTAGGGGGTTACAAAAAGGGACTTGACTCTGCGTTGTCTTTTTATTCCCTGATTTTTTTTATCCGTAATTGAATCGTTGGTATGATCCTCGTGTCGTCTTTGAAACACAATAATGTCTATTCTCAACTATTGGTGAGGGGAATTTTTCTGTTGCATTCCAAATTATTCTCATGCCCGAAGATATTTGTTAAGATATTGTTTGAAGTGGTGGACACAATTCTGTGGCATAACACCAAAAGCAATGTGGACGCTTGATTGGCTCATTAGCTTCTTACTGTCCTGTGCAACCTGAACTGAATCAAAACAGATATGACACGCTTCTGTCGTAAAGTTCTAACCTTGATAGCTACACAAATGTGCGTTTCAAGGTTTTTAAGGATACGGGGTCTCAATCACACTTCAATATAAAGCGTTCAATAATGCGATAACCGGTTTGAAAACTCCCATAAAAAAGATGAACCTTATTCAAAATAGACTGTTCAAGTTATCTGCTGAAGTAGTCATCCGAAATGGCCCGCCAGTAAAATACGAGTGCGTGAAAAACTCGTTGGCAGGCGAACGCCTCTCAGGACTTCAAGGCACTACGCCAGAAAATAAGCAAGATCCACTTTTAAGTAGGCTCCTGAACGAGGAAAATCTATGTACAACTGCTATTAGGCCGGTACAAGCTCGTTCGCAAACGCCGTCTAACCACTTATCTACTGCTTCGGTCTCAAATCGGGGTATTAACGAAGAAGCTCCGACCCGGAGTAAAAGTCGATTAAACGGTTCGCAGAATAGGAATACCCGTGTACTGTACACAAATGCTTGCAGTGTACGTAATGAGTGAGGAGAGCTGTGGCTCGCTGCACTGGAAAATCAGGTCGACATAATTGCCATCTCCGAATCTTGGTTGAAATCACATGATCATATGCCGTCATTAGTATAAACTGAGTACGCCATCTAATGTCATGAAAAGGAATATTGGTGCTACGGGAGTAAGTGTGGCAATTATGATGAATAAAGTTCTTCCCCACAGTGAGACATCAATAAACTGCTTCCCACAAAATCCAACTAACCTCGGTATTTCTTACAGTCGCTAGGAGGAAACTTGTACTTGCATGTGCTTATAGAAGCCGACTGCTTCAGAATTAGACGATCAATTACTGAAGGACACATTGGAAGTACGAAGAAGGCAATGCAACGCATTACTAATTGTTAGAGACTTCAATCTTCAGTCATTGATTAGCGTACTGAAATTTCTTCACCCGTGTGAGCTGAGTCGCAATATTTGGACTAGTTTCATGTCAGGGCCCTTTATCAGCATGTAAGACAACCTACAAGGTTTAGGTCAGGACACTCTCCGTCCACTTTAGATATGGTTCTATCGTCTCATGGAAGAGATATTTATGGGATCAAATATATTTGGCTACTAGGCAAGAGCAATCACGCTGTAATCCTCCTTGACTGGAATTTAGTGAATCCTAGTCACTGAGTGAAGATTTCCCGCAACTTTGGTCGAATGTACATCGTCCAACTCAAGCACTTAATTTGAGTTGGGAACCAGACGAATCAGAACCTATTGTGGAAATCAGGTGGAATATTATAAGAAGTCACCTCTTACAATTACAGGAAAGTTTTGCTCCTCTACAACCAGTGAGATCGCGAGGAACCCAGCCTGATGGAGCGCGTCCATTTGCAAGGCTATTAGATGGCGTGACCGTATCTGGAGTGCCTAAAAATTATTCGGAACTCACAGAATTAGACTGCAGTACATACAGACAAGAAATTCAGCTGTTGCGCTGCAAAGGTGAACTAAAAGAGACTTCGAATCCAGACTTGCCAAAAAATCAAAGATTAACTTAAAAGATTTTTTGTCAATGTGCAGTCCAAACGATCATTGAGAGAAGAAATAGGTACCTTAGTGCCGGATGATGGCAATACGGCTTCGACTGCACCGAGAAATGCCGATGCGTTGCATTCATACTTCTGCAGTGTTCATCGGTGCCAATCAGGTAACTGTTTAGAAACTCACGAGTGCAGAGCACCTCCCTTTAGCTCGGCGGAGGTTAATCAGGAAATGGTCACCACAGTTCTGTCGCAGCTGGATAAAACTAAGTCACCCGGCCCCGACGGTCTACATCCGGCTATTTTTCAACCGCTCGCGAATATAGTTAGCCTTGAGATCAGAAATCTTTCCGAAGCTACCTTACTCCAGGGTGTACTGCCGGATGATTGGAAACGAGCGGCGGTAATAACCATATACAAAAAAGGTCCCATTCCGGATGTACGCAACTACAGGCCAGTAAGCCTGACGAGCATTGTTTGCAAGTGCATGGAAAAAATCATTCGGCACCAGGTATGTAAACATTTGGTAGCGAATTCCTTACTAGTCGATGCCCAGCACGGATTCTGGGAAGAATGGACCTGCCTAACCAATCTTCTAAGCTTTGTTGACAAAGTGACATTACGCCTCGATAAAAGGAGAGTAGTTGAAGTCTGCTATCTTGATTTTCGAAAGGCATGTGACTCGGTGTACCATAGGTACCTTCTGCACAAACCAAGTATGTGTGGCGTCACAGGTGACCTACATAGATGGTTAGACAGCTTGTCAACTAATCGCACTACCTATGTTAGAATTGCAGGGGAGTGCTCGTAGAAATCACTGATTCTCAGTGGAGTGCCTCAAGGCTCGGTGCTTGGTCCATTACTTTTTCTTATTTTTGTAAACGACCTGGCAGCGTGCTCCAGTTCACGTTGCTTCCTATTTGTTGATGATGTTAGGATCCTAGGAATCGACAGCATGGATACGTTTTTCTTTGATTTAGAAAAAGTAATATATATATATATATATATATATATTCTTGGATATCCAAGGCATGCAATACATGATCAGTTTATCAAATTTGAACAGCAAAAGAAAATAGTACAGTGCAAGTGACCGAAGTGAGCGGGATTTTTAAACATTTTTTTCCGTTGAATAAGGGAAATTAATATACAGTAGGTAAGAAAAAATTATCAATGTCTAATAGAAATAAAATTTCATTTAAATTATGTCAAGATTTACGAATGGCAAGGATGCAAGAAACAATGGAGAACAGAAATGGAAGGTAATTATAGAAAAAGTGGTGCGAATTGTAATGATGTTGTCATGAAAAATTGATAAATAAATTATATATGAATAAGTTCATGTTTATACTAGCGGACAAAGACCTGGGACTTGCCACTAAACTTGGGGAAGAGCTGTCTTCTGACGACTGATTTAGCGACAACCCAACTAGAAGTTGGTGAAGAAACTATCAGAATAGCGTCTGCTCAGAATGTGAAGGATCTTGGCATTAGTATAACAGGCGATTATAAATGGGCTACTTAATGTGCCAAAGCTGCAAACAATGCTCGCCGAGAATTGTTCAGACTTCGCTCAGCGTTATCTTGCCAAAAACCTTCAATCTTCATTCCCTTATACAAAGTAGTCGTGCGGCCTCACTTGGAATACTGCGTTCAATCCTGGGCACCATACTTGAAAAAGGATATAGCATGTCTCGAAAGGGTCCAGCGCCTTGCGACTAGGACGTTTGAGGGCCAGGAAGGTAAAACCTATGAGGTTGGGCTCAAAGACCTCGGTTTGTTCTCACTAAAGAGACGGCGGCTACAAGATGACCTAATAGAAGCCTTCAAGATTCTAAAGGGTCTTACGGGTGATAATATCACTGAAATCCTTAAACTTGCTCCTAAAGCAGCTAACATGAGACTTCTAAAGAATAGGCCCAGGTTGCTGGCACGTGAGCACTTTTTCAGCAACCGTGTAGTCAACTTCTGGAACAAGCTCCCAGATTGTATAGTAAGCCTCCCAAAGGTGTTGAGCTTTAAAAGGGAATTAGACGTTAAATGGTCTATCATATTTCCACACATTGTGTAATAAAAAACTTTAAAAAAACGTATTTTTACATTTTTATGATATCTGTCTAGGCCTGGACAACCTGATAGCAAATTAGGCCACATGCAGTCTATGACTGTGTTTCACTTTACCTCAACTAGGTTAATGATTTCATACACCACACAATGTTCCCGCATATTATTGCATTGTTTCCTGAATAGCTGACCTCTCACCGTGCTGGTGAAGAGAAACCCTACTTTACTTTCCAGATATTCCGAAACAAGAACGTGTGAAAAGTACGAACTGTTTACTCGATATCGAAGTGCCAGGTGCTCAACTGCATACCGTCGAAGGATATCGGGCGCGTGACGATGGCTGCGAGGTTTCCTAATTGAAGCCTTTCAGATTTCAACGAGTCTAAAGGGAAATAATTTTATCGATTTACTGAAGCTTGCCCCAAATACAGCTACAAGGGTTAATTCAATGAAACCTCTTAAGAGTAGACCGAGGCTGCTGGTGCGTGAGCACTGTTTGAGCAACCGTGTTATCAACCACCGGAATAAGCTCCCAGGTGTTGTAATAAAACTCCCAAACGTGTTAAGCTTCAAGAACGAATTCGACACTAACTTGCATAACCTATTTCCAAGCATTGTTTAATAAAAAACCAAAAAACATATATTTGTATCGTTCACGCATATTATTGATTGTTTCCTGAATCGATGAACTCTCACGGTGATGGTGAAGAGAAACCCTACCTTACTTTCCAGATATCCGAAAACAAGAACGTGTGAACCGTACGAACTGTATGTTTATTAACAAAGTACCTGGCGCTCAACCGCATACCGATGAAGGAACTCTGTACGCGTGCTTGGCTTTTAGCCACCTTCTTTCTGTGCAACTTAAACTTGAACTTGAGTCAATTTTCAGCGGGTGCTTCAAAACTGTGATTTGTAATGTCTGCGACTGCTGTGAGCCGTCCTATTTGGGATGACATTGAGGTTTGGTGCATTTGAATTTTTTTTAATTATTTAATAGGAGGAAGTTGTTGAAGAAGTCATGCGTATGTCCAATGAAGAACTATCTAGTCGTGGACACTTGTTAGATGCAGAAATAAGGGTAAAATTGTGCTTCTGATCGAGCCATGTTTAGTTCATGAAATCAGAGCTGCATCATGTTGAACACGAAATTAAAATGAAACAAGATAAAGTCAAAGACAATAAAGATAAAATTAAAGCAAACAAATCATTACCGTATTTGGTTTCCAACGTTGTTGAGGTTATTCTTCTTACCGCATTATGCTTTCAGTTAATAAACGTCACTCCACAAGATTATGAAAAAGAAGATGGCGCTAATGTCGATCTTGATTCACAGCGTAGAGAAAAATGTGCAGTTATTAAAACAAGCACTCGCCAAACGTATTTCCTACCGGTTATCGGTTTAGTTCCTGCAGAGGAACTAAAACCTGGCGATTTGGTTGGTGTAAACAAAGACTCATATTCAATTCTGGAAAAACTACCTCCGGAATTCGATTCGAGAGTCAAGGCTATGGAGGTCGATGAAAGACCGACAGAAAAGTATAGTGATATTGGTGGACTGGATAAACAAATTCAAGTGAGCGCGTGATGTCTTGCATATTTTATGAGCTAGTGGAAGTCGTCATCCTACCTATGACACAAAGAACAATTCGAAACCATTGATATACAGCCCCCGATGGGTGTGCTTTTATACGGCCCACCTGGCACTGGTAAAACACTTCTTGCACGTGCTTATGCGGCAGAAACGAAATCAACATTTCTAAAACTCGCGTGACCCCAGTTGGTGCAGATGTTTATAGGAGACGAGGCTAAATTAGTTCGAGATGCTTTTCAACTTGCTAAAGAGAAAGAACCGTCAATTTTATTCATTGATGAACTGGATGCGATCGGTGAGTTTTTGCTGTTTAGTATGATCTGCCCCTAAAAATCTCATTTTCATCGTCTTCCGCAACATCATATGTGACCCGAAAATCGAGTCATGGAAGAACAAAGTGGTTAAATTGCCATAAAGCGTGAATTAAAAAAGAAAACTAGATTCCAATTTCATCCTATCACTGACATACGAGTTTCTTGACGGATGCTTCTTCTTAAATCCACAACAGTGTTCGCTTAAGCTTTTGATACTTTGTAAGCCAAGCGTCCTGATTACCTGTGTCGTATCCATCAAAACAAAACATTTTTTACTCAATTGTTTTTAATACTCAATAGTTTATTGTGGTAAAAATAGCTGCAAGCTTAAAAATAACCACAGGATATTGTACATAATGGGTCAAAATTGAAAGTGATTGTTATGGACGGGGATAATGGGTGCGTTCTTGGACAGTTAAAAGGTTGGGGTCAAGCCAAAAGCTTGTAGAGTAACCACACGACAATGTTCGAAATATGGGTCCGTGGAAGTTTGGGCAGTTTCGAAGGAATGTGAACGCGAATATAAGCTGGAAAGAAAAGAAGGGTGTAATATCAATGAGTACAGATATAAATGAAGTTAAAAATTGCGCGGTATATTAACTTAGATTAACTTGAAAGCTTTTTATGGCTATGTTCAGTCCAAGCGATCATTAAGAGAAAAAATAGTAACGTAATTGCTGGATGATGGCAACACGACTTCGACTGCACTGGAAAAAGCCGATGCTTCGCATTCATTCTTCTGCAGTGTTCATCGGCGCGATTCGGATAACCGTTTAGAAACTCGAGAGGAGGTTATTCAGGAAATGGTTACCTCAGTTATGTCGCTTCTAGATAAAAATAAGTCGGCTGGTCCCGACAGCATACATCCGGCTATTCTTCAACGGCTTACGAATATAGTTAGCCATGCAATTAGCAATCGTTTTAGAGCTACCTTACTCCAGGGTATACTACCGGATAATTAGATACGAGCGGCTGTGGTAGCCATATACAAAAAGGGTCCCATTTCGAATGCACACATCTATTGGCCAGTAAGCCTGACTAGCATTGTTTGCAAGTGCTTAGAAAAAATCATTCGGCACCAAATATGTAAACATTTGATAACCAATTCCTTACTATCCGATGCCCAGCACGGATTCTGGAAAGGAAGGTCCTGCCGAACCAATCTTTTAAGCTTCCTTGATGAAGTGACTTTACCGCTCGATGAAGGGAGAGTAGTCGAAGTATGCTACGTTGATTTTCAAAAGTCCTTTGACTCAGTGAACCATAGGTACCTTCTGCACAAACTAAGGATGTGTCGTCACTGGTGAATTACATCGATGGTTAGACAGCTTTTTAAATGATCGCAAAAACTATGTTACAATTGCATGTTTGTGTTCGGAGGAATAAGTGATACGCTGTAGAGTGCCTCAAGGCTCGGTGATTAGTCAATAACTTTTTCTCATTTTTGTAAACGACCTGGCAACCTGCTTGAGTTCACGTTGCTTTCTGATTTCTGATGATGTTATGATCATAGGAACCGACATTAGAGATACGCTTATCTCTGGATAAGAAAAGGTAATCAAGTAGACAAAAACATGGGACTTGCCGCTAAACTTGGGGAAGAGTTGCGTTCTGACGACTGATTTAGCAACAACACAATTAGAAGTCCGCGAGGAAACTATCAGTATAGCTGCTGCTCAAAAAGTGAAGGATCTCGGTATTACTATACCAGGAGATTTTAAGTAGGGTACTCGATGTGTTGAAGCTGCAAACAAGGCTTGCAGAGAAATGTTCAGACTGCGCTCAGAGTTGTCATGCCGGAAACCTTCAATCTTCATTCCCTTATACAAAGTAGCTGTGCGGCTTTACTTGAAATACTGCGTTCAATCCTGGGCACCGTAGTTAAGAAAAGATATCGCATGTCTCGAAAGGGTCCAGCGCCTCGCGACTAGGATGGTTGAGGGTCAGACATGTAAACCTTATGAGGCTAGACTCAAGGACCTCGATCTGTTCTAACTAAAGAGATGGCGGCTGCGAGGTGACGTAATAGAAGCCTTCAAGATTCTAAATGGTCTTACGGGTGATAATATTACTGAACTCCTTAAATTGGCCCCTAAACGCTACAAGGCGTAATTCTATGAAACTACTTATAAGTAAGCCCAGGTTGCTGGCACGTTAGCACATTTTCAGCAACCGTGTGGTCAGTTTCTTGAACAATCTCCCAGATTGTATAGTAAACCTCCCAAGTGTGTTGAGCTTTAAAAGCGAATTAGACGATAAATGGCCTACCATATTTCCGCACATTAATAAAATACTTAAAAACAAAAATGCATTTTATATATCTCATATCAGTCTAGGCCTGCGCAGCCCGACAGCATCTTAGCCCACGTGCAGTCTATGACTGTGCTACACTTATCCTCGACTCGAATAGTGATTTTATAAATCATTCATTGTTGACGCTTATTATTGCATTGTTTCCTGAATAGATGACCTCTCACCATGCTGGTGAGGAGAACTCCTACCTTACCTTCCAGATATCCGGAAACAAGAACGTGTGAAACGTAAGAACTGTATACTCAATATAAAAGTGCTGGGTGCTCTACCGCATACCGTCCAAGAAAATATGGGCGCGTGATTGGCTTTTAGCCACCTTCAGCATCTGACGTGAGCTAATTTGGCGCGCGGTTTGAATTTTTTCAGACGTGATTATTTTCTAGTTTTTCGTTAAACGTTACACTTATGAATCATCGTAGTGACATTTCTCCGTCTTCTAAAGGGACAAAATCAACCAAAATGAACATCGATGAAACTTATGGGAATAAGTTTACCTGTGGTAAAAACCAGTGCTCTGTTCAGTAAAAGATGGCATAGAATGCAGCAATTGCTCAACATGGTTTTCAATGACGATATCCAAAAAGCTTGAAATTGCAATATATAATCGTTTCCAACCCGGTTAGATTTACCCGCAAGAATTGTCCAAACGTTGCAAAACCAATTTATTCTTAATGAACAATTTTCTATAAATAGCGGTACTGAACAAATATACACAAATGCAAAATATTACCTCAACCCTGAAAATCCGAAATTAGTTTCAATAACAATTACAAGACTCCATAAGCAAAAAATATGGCGCAGGTGAAATCAAGTAAAATGCGAGCCAACAAATGGCTGGAAAGATTAAAACAAAAATAAGAAGGGTGTAAAGATGAAGACAATTTTTGGTAAAATATTTGAAAACATCAAAAATGAATGTGTACAATTTGTTGAGTGCACAAAATAAGGAGTCCAGACAGGCCAAATAATTAACTTAACTTAAATGTGAATATCACATTTACAATGGTACCATCCTCAATGTTGTGGGTTTTCGAAGAAGTAGCTCAATGAACATTTATTTAATGAAAAGAAATTGTGTTTTTGCGCGGAGTGCCTAGAATCACCGCTCATAATTTATATGATCAACCTGATCAATGAATATAAGCAGTCCTTGGAAACCCCAAAAAGCGCTCGTATCTTCTTGAAGTCAAGTTCTCTTCTGTGTTTCCATGCAATACTCCAGCAGTTTCTAACGGTGTAGAACAAGTAAGCTCACCTATTTCGATTTGCTACAACTGCTGCTTCTGCGGCGATCAGCACTGGTTCTACGTTCACAACCGCACAGACGTTTTGAGGGATTGCAAAAAACAACACTCGTGCCAAGTTCACAGCAGTAAAGAGAGTGTTCACAGCAGCAATCTTCAGTTGCAATGAGGCGTTAACCGTGATATGCATCAATGTGCCAGAGGCAAATTCGCCTTGTTTCAAAACTCGCCAGGTGCAAGATGCACAAAAGTGGCAGACCATATGTGACTCAATGAAGGTTTCTGCAGAGGCCGGGAACAATGTAAGTCTGTCCAGGCATCATAAATCAGCACATATTTGCGAGCCTAGACTATTGCACATCACCCTAACATCCGCGGAGGATGTTGAATCCGTCTTACTCTGTGCATACACTTTGCGCAACAATAATTCACCCATCCGCTTATTTCCGGACGTGTCACGGGTTGAGCAACAAGCCAAGAAGTGAGTTGGAGAATGACAAGACAAGTCTTTTTATTCATGGCTTTCCAGAACTAAACGAAGATGATGCCAATAAAAACACTACACACGACTGCGAGCAGTGGCGTTTCATATAACAACAAAGTAAAATCACTGAAACTGTGACGATTGGTTTGAAATGTTTACCTGTTTCTCCCAGTTACAAGGGCTCTGGGCCCCGTATACTCAAAGTAGCTTTTCCATCAAAATCCACGGTGAATGATGCGTTACAAATTTGGTACCGATAAAAACGTTTTGCACCTTCCGAGATCCGCCTCCGTTCTGCCCTCGATAAAAAGCGAATCGACAAGCTTCAGTGTGATTCTGCCGAAAAAAATGTTGATGCCTCAAAAAACTTATCTCACCCGGCCTTATTAGGATCGGTGTAATGGACGCCTAAAATGACTCTGCAGACTCCGCCCTATCGCGCGAGAGCCTGAAGTGTTTCTATGCGAACGCCTAAGTCCCACTCAGTAAACTTCCTGAACTTCGTGTTCGACACACTGCTGAACGCTTCAACTTGATAGCTGTGATGTATGTGATGAATGTAATTATCTATCAAGGTCGCGGGCTGCTCGAATCTGGTACGTGATCCCAATTCTTTGATTACACTTGCTCTGCTTATATTCAACATATTCTTGTTACATATTTTGACTCAATTTCATTTAAATAATATCTGCTGAATCGATTAAATATTTCCGGTGAATGCATGCACTCGAAAACCCTATTATCTTCTCGAATTAAGCTACGTTGGTTATCTAAGCCTAGTAATTGTACTGTCACATTAGACAGTGACACTTCAATAATTCTGAATTAATTAAAAAAATTAGAATCAGTGTTGTCAGAAATTAAAAACGAACTAGCAATATTCAAATCTAACTATAGTTTTCTAAAACCGCTCATATCACTCATGAACTCTGATATTAGTATTGACCACGATATATTGATTCAAGCAAATAAATTTATAGAAACCATGAGCACTGAAATATATCAAAGAAAAGCTCACTCGAAAAATGTTATCATCCTCAATGTTGCAGATAATTACCATTTAAACGATTTAAGAAATGTATATTCTCGAC
Organism: Atriophallophorus winterbourni; assembly: GCA_013407085.1. Lineage (NCBI taxonomy): Eukaryota > Metazoa > Platyhelminthes > Trematoda > Plagiorchiida > Microphallidae > Atriophallophorus > Atriophallophorus winterbourni. The sequence goes on along the minus strand of JACCGJ010000574.1, from coordinate 2,574 downwards.
ATACGGCATCCCCATTGAATGTTTCACTGTAGTTCAACTTCGTAAAAACGCAATTAAACAACGGACTCCTATTTTATTAAAATTCTTAGATAAGAATTGTGCATTGTATTTTCTTGATAATAAAAACCTTTTGAAAATTATACTTAGGTTCTCGGGTGTGGTCTTAAAACCGGACTTAACACCCATGCAACGAAAATTTAACTATAGAAAACGCAAACTTATTAGCTCTATTACTAGTATTAATACCTCAGATACCAATAAACAAATGCAATGTGAATCTGTAATTGAAATTAACTCTAATAGTTCCAAAAGTTCGACAACTGCACCTGATAATCATGGTGTGATTGTAACTCGACATCTGCATCTACGCCCGACGCGTTTGCCTAAATTAAGACAAACACGACCCCTCCTACCAAACCCTCCTACTTTCAGAGAGGCAGTAATCAGCCAACCTCACGGACAATGTATGAAGACTACTAATTATATAAGAGATTTACCCAGTCTCAACAACCGTATTGACACATCTTTTATCTTAATGAATAACCCCCTATCATATAAGCAGCACTATCACCATTCATCAGCTCCTCTTACACCTTTTTGTATTATTCAACCTTATTATAATTTTTTATATATTACACATTATCCCTCCTGTTATAATAATTATATTCCCCAAACTTTATTTTATAATCCATATGTTTCTCACTCCAATTATGAACCATACTTTAACCCTAATACCACTTTTTTCAAAAATACATAAATTGAATTTTAAGCATAGTAAACTTTCTAATGCACTCATCCCGAATCCTTTATCTTCTGACCTTTGTATTGTTCGTTTTCTGGTCATAAATGCTAGATCAATTATACCTGAAATCCACACACTAAATCTTATCTATCTTCTAAACCTGCAGATATTATTCTTATAACTGAATCCTGGACTCGTGATGATCACTCTGACTCTAAACTCATGATACCCAACTACCAAGTATTTAGGAGAAACCGCACTCTGAAACGAGGTGGTGGTTGCCTTATTTATGTGTATTCAAGATTTAAAACTAATAGCATAACATCTTCGAATTTAACAGAACTTGAAGATTCATTATGGGTAGAACTACCTATACTAGATCTTTTAATAGGCTGCATCGACTACCCGCCAGGCTCAACTTCATATAATCTGAATACATTAACTCAAGCTTTCATCGAAACGTCTTTATATCATGCACGCCATAAATTTATTGCCGGTGATTTTAACATGCCTAATTCAAACTGGCACGAACGAATAAAAGTTAGCTCTCATACAAATTTTCTGAAAACGCTTGACTTACTGGATTACAAACAATTTATTGATATACCAACTAGAAAGTGCAACATTCTTGACTCAGTCTTAACTCTAAATATTGATTCAACCAACTTACTAAAAAAAATTATCAGTACGTATGACCTTGAAAATGTTAAAAATTTTTGTCCATTTTTATGCTTTATGTACACAAACAACTTTGATAATTATAGATCATGCTTAGCATTCCTTGGAATTCCAAGAATAAAATATTTATTTATTTATTTATTTATTACCTTCCCCCTTTAATGGGGACCATAAAATATTATCCTTCCATCTATCATGCACTTGCAAAGCTACCAAAGAGGTCAAGACTCTTCATCGTTTCATAGATTGGAACTAACTTTCAACACTTATAAGGATTAAAGATTGGTCTCAATTCTTTCTTTCACATGATTTTCCAACTATATCCTCGAAAATTCCATTCGAAAATTATAGGTTTAATCGACAAAGCTAGCAGTCCTAATAGACGCTAAAAACAAACTAGGCTCGAGAAAATGGAAAAGAAAATAAAAGAGTGGTCTACAGTTGCAATTACCAATAACGACATCTTTGCTCGTTCACGTTCCTATGAACTATTAAGTGACCACAAACTCATTCTAGACCACACGTTGATCGCATCGGAAAATAGAACACTGAACAGTTGTGATAAGCTAAAATCACTTAGCAGGTTATTTAAATCACGATCCGTAAACTCAACCAGCAAAGTAGATTTTATTATTCAGGATCGAACTTATAATTCGGCAGAAATAAGAATTATAGACCCTATTACAATCTGCGAAGAATTTTTAAAATATTTTTATACTACTTACAATACTTCCATCTATAAAGATATCACTAGAACATTTCCATCATCTAGTGTATTAAACACTATATGCATAAATCTGAATGACATCAATGAAGTCTGCAAGCAAATTACGTTCAGTCTCAAGCCAGACATAACAGGCATTCCACCCGCCATTTGCAGAATGGTTGATGACGATTTCAAACTTCTTCTACTGAACTTATTTAACACTTCAATCGAATCTGGAATCTTCCCTTCAGAATGGAAACACTCTGTCGTTACACCCAGACATAAATGTGGCTCGAAGCACACTGTATCAAATTATCGCCCAATTAACAACACAGCAATACTATCTAGATTACTTTAAAAAATAGTAAAAAAGCTATCTTAAATCACTTATCTCCAAGTTTCTTCTCTAGAGCTCAACATGGCTTCCTAAATAAAAGATTTTGCATTA